>JABCPU010000051.1:0-256490 GCA_016800925.1 Suillus spraguei | reverse complement strand
TTCCATGACATAGTCATGAATTTCCATGACCTCAATTCAAAACACGTATCGTTAGTCAGGCCAACCTCAAATTCAACTTGGACCAAACTGAACTCTTTTATGTTATTGTAGTGCACATTGCACATATGGAAATTTGAGGTTCATGCTATAATTTACTTTGTTGAATCCTGCTGGCGACATTGACATTTCACAACTCGATACAGCAGAAAACAACGATGAAAAACTTCTCCTAAGTTGGTGCACCGACCGGCATGAACCATTTTTTTGTATCCTTGTTTTATTGTTTACTGGGGTGTGGCCCTATATTAGACAGTACATATGGTAATTTACTCTATGGTACGTTTATGATTTATTGCGGGTCTTGGGAAAAACTGAAATCCTGGTCCAGGCTGGTGTGAGGATGATACTGCCATCTTAAAGCGAGTTTGGCAGCATAAACCATGTCATGAGTTTTGATCCTGCATCCCTAGTTTTATTGATTGTTGAGTAAGCATAGTTCTTGCCAATGAAATACAAGAAACAGCGTAGTTTTATTTCACACTTGAGACGGGTGATGTTGAAATTGTGTGCTATCTCAAAGACAACTATGACCAGAAATATTATGGGCTCAGGTGTGTATCTTACGCATGCCCAATCTGAGTAAACTAATTTATTGTGCCAGTGCTGTCAGTTTTGCGGATGCGAAATAGCTGGGGCTGGAAACACACTAGAAAACAATGACATACTCTTGAATCTATTGAACAGCATGTCAGGGAGATTCGGCAGCGATTCCACAACTGAGGTGCTGAGGCAATCAGGCGAGACTTGCGACAGCAGTTCAACTGTCATGTACCCCAGTTTGTCTGCTCTGTCTACTTGCTAATACTGTCTACTACTAAATCAGTGTTCAATAATTGAACTGATTGCGAAGCTTCTCAAGATCACCGATCCAACTGCTGTGCAAGCTAGGCGCCATGGACGTCTCAAGCGGAGACGTTCTTGGTGTGATAGGGTTGATCATGTCTGGCCCCAAGATTAGCATGATAAATGGCTTCGCTTTGAGTTGATGTTACCTTGACTGTTGTCGAAAACTTGGAGGTATGTCACCGGAGCTTTGCATCTATCAGACATTGATCCTGTTGTTTTATTTTGGACCTTAGCTGTCCCTCTGATTACTCAGAGTGATCCAGGTTCCGAAAATTTTGCAGTATGGCTTTATGCTGAGCTTGACGCATGGGCTCATCGTCCAGAACCATAATGCCCCCCACAAGGATAAGAACAAATTTCTTTCTCACGGCATTCCTGCTATCATCGTGCAAAACCTCATGGATTTAATTTACTTGACTTTAAGGTACATTAGCTACAGCTGTTGCTCGATGGTGGCGCCTTACTCCTCTCAAGCTTCCAGTGCAAAGTGAGCTCTTTGATGAGGTCGAAGCAATATATGCTCCCCCTGATCATCCTGTCTTTGATCTGGTGCCACCTTCATTTGATCAACACGCACAATATCTCTATGCCTCACTAGGCAAACCTCAAGTATCTTCGGATTCATTCTGGAATGTATCAGATGTTACTGGCACAGTTCCAGGCAATTGAAGGTGATGATGACTTGACCGTCTTACTTTCACAGGGAGTTGTGGAACCTGAAGACGAGGATGTTCCTTTGCTTCCAAGCTTGCAGGATCTCCCTCAAAATGCTGGCTTAGTAGGACCTGCTGGGTTTCAATATATCGAAGGCATGGAAAATCAACCAGAGTATGTGTAGTTTACGGATTCTGAGTTGGATAGTAAAAAATATTAGTGGAAACAAAATGGCAGATGGTATCGGATGAGACTGCACCTTTTGACTACCGATGCTCAAACCACTAAAACCATGCGGCAGTTGGAAGAAATTGCAATGCATGTTGCGCTGATGCTTCTCTGCAAAAGATGCAAACACAGATGCCAAGTTTCCATCTGCAAAAAAGTGTCCAGAAACATCCGGAGAGGTAATGTACATCACAGCCTTTAGTATATGCTCATCGGAAATTATATTTATCACAGAATATATGACTGATTTCATGGATGGTAAGTTTGCTGGGGAAAGTCAGTCTGATATCCATCAAGGTCAGTCAACATCAGTCTAATGTCAGTCAAAGTCAGTCATTTACTGTTTATGGAAAATAAAATAGGCTCCGGTCGAATACAGGCTTGTCCTCTTAATTCACTACCCATATCACTCACAGACTACACATCTCATACATTTGAATTAGCTGTATCTTGACTCAGTAATTCTGTGTTGACATACAATGTCGCATCAAGTCAAGTATCCTGAACTGTCTCAGCTCTCCCCAAAGTCCAAGGATGCCGCGTACAAAAGACTATGGCTTGAAGAGACGAAACCAGAGCCCGATTAAATGGAAAACTACAGAAAAAGCAGAATGAGTACAAACGATGTTTGCATGCGAAGTTATTAGCTCTTAAACTTCAGCAGTCCAACGTTAGACTCGGGAACCTCCTGAAAAGCGACGTCGGGTTATATCACCTGATACAGGTCCTTCAGACTCCAATATGCCAGCATCTAATTCTCCAACTGTATAGCAAGTCCATTGCATGGTAAATACAACTCCCCAGATAATATGACTTCTCCCAGGTCTATCTGATGTATATAATAGATCACACACCAGTTCAAGCTTTACCTTCATGTCAATTCAGCACATCTCCATCACTACAGAACGTCCTCCGTTGACTCATGATGTAAATGTCATGACAAAAATTTCATCGATTTGTCCCTCTACCTCTCTGAATGATGACCCAGCACCATCCACTCCTTTTGACACCACTCAGTGACTTACCGTATCACTCCAAAGATCTCACAACTAATATCCTAGGGGTTCAGGTATCTTCATTTTCGGATACAGTCCAATGGTCAGGTGGATTCACAACCGTACTACCATGCATTTGGAAGGGTGAAGAAAATCTATGTCAAGCAGACGCCAATAGGTCCAATATTTCTCCAGCTTCCAGAATCTGATCCTGAGTCATTGAAACATGTTGTCCACGTACATCAGCACAGTTGGTATTTCAACCCAGAAGCACTATGTGATCTTGTTGCAGAAACGCTTCACGAAGGGAAATGCATTGTCATTCGTGCAGCTCAAAAACCTCAGCCAGCGAAGCTCGATGTAGACTACTTAGAAGCTCTCAGTTTCTCGCAGTATAAGTGTTAGAATTCTCGATCGGCTTGACAGAAGCAAGACTCAATAACTACTTTTGACCCCTAACACCAGATCGTTTTGCTCTTTGAGTGTGTAGATGTATCACTTTCTGCTCTATTTGTTCATCTTGTACTGGACAGATTGCCCACCAGACCTTTATGACAAGGTTTCTCCATATAGAATCGTCAGCAGTGGCTGCAATGGACATATATCAGGCCTTAATTCGCACCATGTGACTTTGTTCACTACACCGGTGGTCTACTCCAGGTTGAGATGGGGGGAGCTGATTAAGCCCGTCTTTCGCGAAGATGTCAGCAAAGTTGTGGAGGTATGAGGGGACGAGTTCCTCAAATGTTTTCTTCATCTTCTCTTGATTCACCTCCATGCCAAATCCTTGAGCTTTGTTGCTTGTCTTGACAAGATCCTTGGAGGCTTCCAGGATCCAAATGTTTCGCAGAGGTTTGCTCATGCGATTCATTTCGTTCTTCGAGGTTTCATCTTGGGTGAGTGGGGTGTCGAAATCAAGGTTCTCGATGATGCACACAGAGGTTGCATCAGAAGAGTACTCAATGAGTACTTCATCATTGGTCAGGGGGTAGGTGGCGATATCGTCCAACTTCTGGCACATCTGGGTGTTGGCCAACCCAAATCCTCGTACTGTTGAAGTCGGGGAGGTTGTCTTCATCATCTTTGATGGGTTTTAAACCTGGGGGTCCATTCCTCTTCTTCTTCTTGCACTTCTTGGTGCTAATCTGTTCAAGAATGTGGTTGAGGGTCGAGTCCAATGTTCTGAGGGGGGCAAATATCTCGCCATCTTCTTCTTCCTCGATTGAGGTCAGCCTCAGAATACGTAGGCGGGTGTGCCATGAGATGCACGCTTTCAGTTGAGTATGCACTCAATGGTTCGTGATGCGCAGTCACGCATAAGGTGATGGTATTGCACGCCCAGTCATGTCGGGGTTCATTGCAGAAAGCCAAGGCTTTCTGAGTAGGATGTCGTCGTGTTTGGGAAAGTTGGGTGACGTTGAACTTCCATACATGACCCGTTTATCAAGGCAGATAAACAGGGGCAGTAGCGGGAGACCTTCCTGGCCTATCGAATGACTTCCATCCACAGTAGTGATGTGGAAGGGGTGTCTGAGTCGATGTTTGCAGATCTTGTGGTTCCATACAAAGGAGGAGTCGATGAATGATCCTCTGGTGCCAGAGTCGAAATGGCGGTTGATGCAATGGTTTTCGCGCTTTTCACACTAAAAAGGATGACAGGAACTTGAAACTTGTTTGATTTGCCAACACATTTTAGTATACAGAGCACACTTGGGAGTGACTGACATTGCTACAGTACTCCTATCTAAAAATCCTCTGCTTTGCCTTCTTCCAAAGACTTGGCAGGAGTCTTTTTAGTCTTCTTTGGAGTCTGCGCGCCCTTTTGACCCTTTCGACTTCCATATCGGAAGTGTCTTCATCAGAGTCTTCATCATCAGGGACTTCGTCCCCTTACCAAATTCTTCCTTTCTTGTCATCATCTCCGCATTGGACCTTTGGGTGGAAGCAGTGTCACCAGCACGGTGGCCATGCTTCCCACATTTGAAGCAGAGGCCATCCTTCATATATTTCTCGCACTGTAACAAACATATTGGCGCTGGGCTTAAAACCCTATCTTTTGACACTCATCTCACATCTATAGGAGTTACCACTTGTCCATGGCCGTCTTACCCCTTTAGCATTTACCGGCGGCATCCCATGCTTACTGCACACCATACCAACTGCTGCACCTTGTTCCACGTACTGATGTCCTCCCATGTCCTTGCCACATCCGCATAGCTCCATTTGGTGCATCATGTGTTTTATGTTTGTTATCACTGATTCCACAGCAAGTCTTATTACATGTGCCTCGTGCTGCAGCGCCTTGCGCTATGTTTACATATTGGCGGTTACTACACTCAAGCGCTACTGATCTCACCTAGAGTATTCCGAGTGCATACAATTTAGGATATAAGCACCGTGTACCCCACACGATACAGTACCTGATTTTACCCATTGCATGTACTATAGGTCAGGGTTATTGTCTAGCTCTGGATCTACCCAGTAGTAGACTTAGTCTTTAAAGTTTCTTTATCGCTCGTTAATCAATCACGCTCATTCTCCGTTACCACTGGCATACCACTGGACTTTTGATTGCTATTTTGACTGAACTTCTCACACACCGCTGCTTTACTGCTGAAAGTACCGCAGACTTCTTTACTATTTCTTTGCACCACTTGCAACCTTACTGCTACTGCTGATATCATCGCTCGCCATCGCTTGCTCGACGCAACTGTTACTGACTATATCTCAACCACGGTAGCACCACTACATACAACACTAATTCCAGCAGCATCATCGCTGACTGCGGGCAACTTACCACTGACTACAACGCTTCATTTTCACATTGGTTTGACTTGAATTTGACCATACTAACAGGCATCCCCCTTTAGGGTCGAACACTCTTGTTTTCACAAGTGAAGCAGACTAGACAGAGCACAAGACTCGCATACTAGCTGAGGCCGTGGTTTATCTACAGACCGGCTAGATTGTATCTTTACAGTGCTCTTGGCGTGTCATGTCAACATCCATGGTGTTGGGGTCGCATTTAGCGTGGTTCGGCCTCTTGAGTGAGGGCTTGTAGTGGGAGTGGTTCTTGGCAATGACGTTGCACATGGCCACTCCGCATTCATAGTTGGCATTCAACTTGATGGCGGCAGAGTAGTATTTGTTGATGGTGGTGGGGATGATTTCCATCTGGCAGATGGCGCAGCGGAGGGGTTCCTCGAGTCCAGCTTCAAAAGAAGTGGATGAGGACTGAGCTCTCCTTGATGCTTGCATGCATGGTCAGAGTCTTGAACTCTGCGATGTAGTCCGTAAAAGTGATGGTGTGTTTGACCTTGGCAATCTTTGCCATAGCATCAACCTTCTCATCGTGGGAGTTGAAAGGTGCTCTTGAAGTCCTTCACGAAGTCTTCCCATTTTCTGAACTGGAAAGGGTTGGTCTTGTAGGCCTTGGCATAGGCGTTGAGGGCCCAAGTACGAGCAGTGCCTTCTGTCATATAAGAGAGGGCGATGCAGACCCAGTGTTTGTCAGAGGGGTAGAGCGTTCTGTTCAACCCAAGGTAGTCATCATGGTGTATAACCAGCGCATTGGCGTCGGTTGGGTCACTGTCAAACTTAGAGGGCGTGCCTGCCTTAAGTTCGGGTCCAATTGCTTTAGTGATGGGAGTTGTCATTGCTGCGGAGCCAGACATGATATTGTTCTGGGTTTGGGGTGTGTGGTCCTGTGCTGTTTTGCTTCAGCAGCGGGGGTAGGAAGGCAACGTTGGGTGCGCGCATTCCTCAAGGGGCTTAATTCAGCATCCTCTTGTCAGGGTTCAGGGTTCAGGGTCAAGTGTCCTATCTCAGCTAGCTGGGCAGCGTAGCGAGTAAAAGGTAACTTGAATCTTTTGTTAGCGACTTAGCCAGGTGGCTAAGGAACTTGAGTGATGTCTGTGACAGGCTCTCTATCAAGTGCGGTGGCCCATTGTAGCGAACAAAGTCATGCTGACCATGAAAGTGCCATTTTACACAAGTGTCTCGTTACTGTCTACAGCGGCTACCGAGAAAACCCCTATAGCGAGCATTACCCCTTTTCGCTTTTGCCGGTACTGTTTTCGCTCCGTGGATCCTTGCCCTTACCAAATCTTGCTACCGATGTCCTCCTGTCCATTCCATTTCCATCTAAGATCCATTGGTGCATAGCATATTCGTTTCCGCTGTTTACTAAAGCTACGGCAAGACTTACCTTACCTTCCATGACACCGCTTGCTCGCTGCATGCCTCTTAGCTAAATATCTCTATCTCGCTACCATTCTTGCTATGTATTCTGGCCATTCACGGTACATGTTAAAAAGGACTCTTTGCACATTCTGGTACTTTTACTTTTCCCTCTATGGTACACACAGTACTTAGGAATTGTCATCACTACTGTCTCTAACGGAATAAAGTCTTTCGCTGAAGTCACTGTCTCTTAAGAATTGTTTTACTGCCGCATGCACCACCGCTCTTTACCGCTTTCCCGTGCTTCATAGCTATGCTTCACCACTTGTTTTTACCGCCAGTTTCCCACGCCTTACCGCAGTTTTACTGCACGCACTACCGCAGTTTTACCACTTTTGCTACCGCTTGTCTACCGCTTTCCCGCGCTTACCGCTAGTTTCCCATGGACCGGAGGTCACCACTAGCATCTCGCTACCTCCGACGGCAGTCTTGCACCACAGGTTGGGCATTATTAGACTATACTAACTTAGCATTCCCTTTAGGGTCGAATGTTCTTGCCTTCGCAAGTGAAGCAGACTAGGTAGAGCGCAAGACTTGCATACTAGTTTAGGCTGTGGTTTATCTACAGCCCAGGCTAGATTGTATCTTTACACTGGATTGAAACAAAGCCCAGTTTCATTCCGAAGAGCTCGAGGGTGTACCCCATCTCCCCGATGGAAACAGAGGCTGTCAAAGCCTTCCTCGACAAACACCTGAAGAAAGACTTCATCCAACCTTCGAAGTCTTCTCAGGCCTCCAGTTTCTTCTTTGTCAGAAAGAAAGACGGGTCACTCCGACCCTGTCAAGACTACCGGTACATTAATGAATGGACTGTGAAGAACACCTATCCACTTCCCCTCATTCTGCCTCTCATTGCCAAACTTCGAGGTGCAAAATACTTCACAAAGATGGACATCTGGTCAGGATACAACAATATCCTGATCCACGCTGATGACCACTGGAAAGCAGCATTCTTGACCTCCTTTGGACTATTCAAGCTGAAGTTCATGTTCTTTGGATTGTGCAACTCGCCCGCCACTTTCCAAGCCTACATGAACCAGACCTTCGCAGAAGAAATCAATGAAGGATGGATGATCATCTACATGAATGACATCCTTATCTTCTCTGACACTCAGGAGGAGCAGAAAGAACGGACTCGTAGAGTCCTCAACAAGATCAGAAGAGAATCCCTCTTCCTGAAACCTGAAAAGTGCACTTTTGACGCACAAGAAGTCGAATACCTCGGCATGATCATCTGCCCTGGACAAGTCACGATGGACCCCTCGAAGCTGAAGGGAATCAGCGAGTGGAAATCGCCCACTTCTGTGAAAGAAGTCCGATCATTCCTCGGCTTCTGCAACTTCTACCAACACTTCATCTCCCACTATTCCGACATCGCACACCCACTCCTCGACTTGACAAAGAAAGACACCATCTTCAATTGGATCGACATCCATGAAGATGCCTTCGAAGCACTCAAGAAGTGTTTCCTCTCCGAACTGGTTCTGCAGAACTCCGACCCAGTCAAGCAATTCATGCTTGCAACTGACGCCTCTCTAGCAGCGACTGGCGCAGTCCTGCTTCAGACAGACGACAATGGGGCCTACCACCCCTGTGGATATCTTTCTCAGAGCCTGAACCTGGCCGAGAGGAACTACCAGATCTATGATCGCAAACTCCTTGCGGTCATCCATGCGCTCCAAGCCTGGAGGCACTTCCTGGAAGGAAACCCGCACCCTGTGGTCATATTCACCGACCACAAGAACCTGCTCTACTTCCGAGTAGCTCAGAAATTGACACGCCGACAAGCATGCTGGCAATTGATGCTATGCGGCTTTGACCTGGAGTTCCATCATGTCCCCGGCTCTAAACTCACCACACCTGATGCGCTTTCGTGCCGTCCTGACCATCTTGGTGCCAATTCTGACAATGAAGACATGGTCCTCCTCCCCGACTCCCTCTTTGTCAAAATTATTGACACCAAACTCACCAAAGACTTCAAACCCCTGAATGACTCCCCTGATGATGCCACTATCAAGTGCACACTTGACACACTTAATGGCATCTGCGCACCCCCCATGAAATCTGCCCTCTCTGATTGGGTATTCACCAATGGCATCCTCTTCTACAAAGACCATGCTTATGTCCCCGCAGACCTGGGCCATCAAATACTCTCCCTGCATCACGACCACCCCTCCACAGGTCACCCTGGGCACGCAACCACCAAATGGAGTGTAAAGAAAGCATATTGGTGGCCCGGTATGGGCACCTTTATCCGATGATATGGATATGTTGACAGCTGCGCACTATGCCAGCAGATGAAGGTGGACACGCATCCTGTGACTCCACCTCTCACCCCGATCCCCTTGACCTCTCTCCACCTGTTCTCGCAGGTCTCTGTTGACCTCATCACCGACCTCCCTACCTCAGACAGCTATTATTCTGTCATGGTCATGGTAGACCATGGTCTTACGAAGGGGTAATTCTTACTCCTTGCAAGAAAACAATAACTGCAGAGGGGGTAGCCCACCTTTTCTTCAAGAAAGTCTTCTTGAGGTTCGGACTATACGACAAGATCATCTTGGACTGAGGCCCTCAATTTGCCTCGGCTAGCTCGCGAGCTAGGACAACTTCTGGATTACCAAGTCGTGCTCTCCACGGCCTACCATCCTCAGACCGACGGCCAAAACACTCCGCCAGAAATGTGTCACCCTTCTATCTCATGATGGGCTATGAACCACGCGGCATACCTTATGCCTTCCCCAACTCTACCCTTCCTGCTGCCAAAGACCGTGTGCAGATGCTCCAGAAGATCCACAAAGAAGCCCTTGCCTGCCATGCCCTAGTGCAGCAATGGATGATGGACCAAACCCATGGGAAGAAGTACACCCTGTGGAAGATCCACGATAAGGTTTGGCTAAGTGCAGCCAACCTAATCATGAAGCTTCCCTCAAAGAAGCTCGCCCCAAAATGCTATGGTCCATTCAAAATTCTCAAAGTCCTCTCCCCCATCACATTCAAGCTCAATCTCCCCACCTCCTGGAGAGTTCACTCCACATTTCACGCCTCTGAGCTATTGTCCTATCAGGAGACAGAGATACACAGACCGAACTACACTGAACCCCCACCTGACATCATCAATGGAGAAGAACACTACGAAATCAAGGTGATCCTCCAACACACTGGAGTCGGCAAGCACTGCCGCTACCTAGTCACCTGGGTAGGATACCCTGATTCGGAGCACACCTGGATCTTGGAGAAAGATTTAGGATCCGCAGCAGAGATCCTGGAGGACTATAAAAGACACTTGGAACTGGCCAAACAACTCATCGCCTGTTGACCACCTCCCACCACACACCTTAGCCAGCATGTCTCAATCATCTTTGTCCTCCTCTGACTCCTCCCTCTCCAGTGCCTCCAGCCTTGCATACTCCTCGCCCTTTGCCCTCCCAGAAACCCCAGAACAGATTCAGTCTATGTGGAAAGCCATCATCCTTGACCCACAATACGCTATGCGCCTTGACTCCTACATCCCATGCACCAATGACGTCATGCTCAAGGAACTGATCCTCATCTTGAGGACCGCCAAACTCCTTGTTACCCCTGGCGCCATCGCCGACAATGCCCTTGCCATGCGCTACATACAAGGCACTATTGAAAAGGTGACCATTCACCTTATCAGTACCAAGAACTTCTCGGACGTCATCCTGAAACTTGATGCTGAGCACGCGTTTAACACGCCACCCAATGACCTCAGTGTCTTGCACCTTAGGTGGTGACATCATCACTGCCGAACCCATTGTCATCCATCGCCAACCTGTGGCATTCATTCCATCCCTGCCCCCTTCCCTCGCCTCTACAGAGTCGCTAAATGACTATGACAACTACCCCATTGATCTGCACTATGAACCCCCCACCTCCGCCTCGTTCAATGAGGTTTTATCTGCAGCCATTGCAGGTGCAACTGACCAAGCAGTCATTGATGCCACCTTCCCCTCACATCTCGAAACTGAGATGCTCGAGACTTTCACCCATCACAATGATATCCCTGACCTCATCCTTGATGAACCAGCTCGCACCTCCCCTGAACCACTTCCCATACCTGAACCTCAGGTAGATCCCGCCATGCCAAACAACTCTCACATGTCTCCAAAGCCCATCCACCACAAGCTCACCTGCTCCCTGAAGCGCTACCATGTACAAAAGCGCAATGCTGCAAACACCATCCTGTCCATTGGCCTTGCACCCATCGAAGTTGCACACCCACATCGCTCCCCCTACTCCAATAGCACTGACGCTCAACACTCAGTTGATGTCACGCAGATGGAAGCGACTGAGACAACCCAGACCCATCACGCCAACATCGTCTGTCACTGTTACAATCGTATGTGCCCCTATTCATTTCCCCATTGTTCCTTTACTTGTATGTTACGTAACACGACTGTGACTCATGTGCTCAACGCATCTGTACTATAGTTGCCTTCCTTCTTTGGACACGCACTTACATTCTCACACCTCTCTTGGTCTGTGCGCACATATTGGCCTATTTAAGCACAGTGTACTTGTAGTAGATTCCCTACTTTAATCTTACTGGGTTTTACCTGGAATCTCCTTCGCTTAGGTCTCCAACCTAAGTCGTCTTGAATCGTCTCTAAGTCTAAGCACTTCTTAGCCTTAGTCTCTATTCTCGCGGATACCTCTTAGACTTGTCTTTGAGGCTGAACCCTTGATCGTACTCGGAACACGTTCCTTGTACTTTCACCTTGTTCTCTTTTGAACATTGTAAGAACTCCCAGCAGACCGCCTGTGTCTTTTCACTGTCGCTGGTGACGCCACCCCAGTTCGTAACAGTCACGTATGTTCAGTCTATGGACACAAACAGTGCCATTGCGCCCAATACTTCTGTCGCATCTGTGGGAAGTTTGCGCCAGGACATCTCACAGACTTCTGCCACATGCTCAATGGGCACTCCTTATTGCGCAAGAAACCCAGAGATCACGGGTACTACCCAGAGTTGCAGAAATTAGAAGTGGCTTACGACCAAGCCACCACTGCCGAAGAACAACAGCACATACTCAACACAGCCGAGGCTGAAGAATGGCTCGCAGATGTCTCGCTCAACTCTGCATGGTTCGAAGGCAGTAACTGTGGAGATGATTGATTTGGTGAATCAAATGCATACAAATGGGGTAATGTTACAAGAACACCTTCTTGTGCCCCTACTATCATTTTTCCTCCTATGCATCACCGTCTACTCTTGTCCTGATGAGGCCTCCATCCTCATCTTCCACTACCTCATCTGGCTTGCCGTCGTCACTCCTTACCTCGCCTATGCTCGCCTCCTCCATCGTCGCTAAACGCTCAATCTTCCAGTACTCTCCATGCTCATGAGCACTCGTCACACTCCCCACACTTCTCGCATCTGATGCTTTCCTCTGTGCTTCAACATGCGCTACCCCATGGTTCATACAAACAGCCCTCTGGCTCAAGGACTATGTCTGGTGTCATATTTCCTTTTATCTTTTCCTTTGCATTTACCTATGACTCGTGCGTCGCCTCATTGGCTCGTACCATTTATACCTTTGGCTCCGCACCTATGACTCCCTTTCACACATGCATGCCTTCATTGGTTCATATGCCTCTGACTCATCTATGAGCATGCGTTCTCCTATTGGCTATCTGACTTCATACTTAATCCAGCGATACTTACGTATTCACGCTCCACTTCAATCTTATGTATAAATACGCACAGATAGCCTTTGTACTTCTTTAGCTTGAATCTACTTGATCTTCGATCCTGAACTTCCTTTTGATAAGCTTTTCATAAGCTTATTGTCTCTATTCAGACTTCATAGAAGCTCATTGCTTCTACATCTTTGATCATCGTGAAGAACCTCATCTCTGTGACGTAGGTTGTGAGACAGCACGTAGCGCCCACCTCTGACCAATGCAACTAGCGCACTCCACGCTAGGAGACCGATACGCACGGGCCGCCGCTCTTGATAGAGTGCCTGGCTAAGTCACTAACACAAGGGAGTGTTATCAACAATGTGCCCAATGCATCCTCTTATAAGGCCCTGACGGAAGCAGATGCTCTTGCTGCCAAACCCAAGACCAACAGAACGTCAAAACCCATTGCTGCTGTTGCACCTATCGGGGCAGTCATGCCTTCGTCGGTTATTGAAGAGATCTCCAAATCTGAGGATGATACA
Organism: Suillus spraguei; assembly: GCA_016800925.1. Classification (NCBI taxonomy): domain Eukaryota; kingdom Fungi; phylum Basidiomycota; class Agaricomycetes; order Boletales; family Suillaceae; genus Suillus; species Suillus spraguei. Next base: position 243,274 of record JABCPU010000051.1, on the reverse strand, counting down.
TACATGGCTTCTTTTGAAACCCCCCACTTATTGTGGCCCTGTCTCTTGACTGGACCGCTTTCTGCTTCATTCAAGCATGTAGACATCTTAATTGATTACAGATTACATCTAGTTCTTATTAATGAGGACCTAGTGACTAGACTTGGTCTATGGAGACGCAAACTGCATACTGCAATAGCAGCAAATTCTGCATTTCTCTCATCTGCTGATTCTTCTTTCCAAATATGTTCATTTGTCTTCTTTGTCTATAAATCATGACTGGAATTCATGTACCATACACGCAATCATCACGCCTAATCTCATTGTGCCCCTGCTCCTTGGGAGGCCTTTCTTATCACATAATTTTCTCCTTATAGATCATGAACTCCACACATGCATCAACAAGTCTTCGAATTATGACCTCTTACATCTTCCTGAACACATAAAATGCATACAAGTCCCAATTCCTTCACATCATGATGTATTACAACTATGTAAAAATGTTATTAAAGAACTTCGAACCATTCTTACAACATGACTCAACAACAACAAAAAACACACCATGACTAGTGTATTAAATGTTGTGTCAGTCCTTTGTCAACGAATTGATACGCTGGCTTTTATTGAAAGCAACAAAGAACACTTACAATGTCTAGACGCCAAAATGTATTGCAAGTATGAAGACCAATTCCCAGACAACATACCACACATCGACCAACTGCCAACCGATGTTGTTCACTGAATGAGGCTCAAAGACCCCAACAAGATTATACAGTGCCATAAGTACAACATGCCCCACAAGTATTGTGAAGCTTGGGAGGCTCTTCTCAACCAGCATATCATGGCAGGACGGCTAAGACCCTCCTCAAGTTCTTTTGTATCGCCAGCCTTCCTAGTACCAAAAAATGATCCCACAGTCTTACCATGCTGTGTAAATGATTACTGTGCTCTGAACGCAAACACCATACCAGACAATCACCCTCTCCCACAGGTTGATGAAAGCTTACAGGACTGCACCAAAAAAAACATATTTGGTAAAATAAATATGACTCATTCATTCTTTCAAACAAGGGTACACCCCAACGACATCAAGTATACAGCAATTGACACACCAAAAGGACTTCATGAATGGACCATGATGCTGCAGGGCAGATGGAACGTGCCCACAACACACCAATGCCAAATGTTCATGGCCCTTGGACCACTCATTGGAAAAATATGTCACACCTACCTGGATGACATCATCATCTGGTCTCAAACAGAAGCAGAACATGTCAAAAATGTAAAACTTGTCCTCAACGCTCTGTGTAAAGCAAGCCTTTTCTGTTCCGCAAAGAAAATGTCTCTCTTTTGCACAGAGATTGATTTCCTCAGCCATCATATCTCAGCTAACAGTATTGAGGCCAATACATCAAAAGTAAAACGAATTCTAGACTGGCCTGTACCAAAAAATGCAAGCGATGTATGCTCATATCTCAGACTGGTACATTACTTGGAACAATTTCTACCTGACCTTGCAGATCACACGCGAATCTTGACGCCCTTGACAACAAAATCAGTGGACCTACACTGGCCAGGGTGGTCAAACACACACCAGCTTGCCTTTGATGCCATCAAACAACTGGTGGTCAGATGTGGATGCCTGACAACGATTGATCACATCAGGAAAACCTTCCCGTGCTAACTTAGAGCGATTTAGAGTATTTAGAGATATTTAGTCGAAGTCGTCCTAATAGCACAGATTAGAAGGCTAGCGAATGCTATTTTACCTCATTTCAATTGACAAAAAGCTTTCGCCAACCTAGAAAAATTAGAGAAAGCTAGACAAGCTTACATTGACCTAGTCAAAGACTCAAAAGTTGGACAGACTTTTCACACTTGACGAGTACAGCAACAAATTAATCATCATTAAAATTGGGTATCCGTGCAGTAACATACGAGAAAAACAAATGTATGAAAAGGGAGTGGTGATTTGATTGACAAGATCAGGATTAATACTATGAAACAAGCTGGAATTTGATCCTCTCCGCACCACAATCGGAACACAGCGCCACGACTCGATCAGCAAAATTTACTCATCATCCATACTGTCCAAGTCCAAGAACGAGAGGCTGTCATCTTGGTCATAGGCTCCACTGATACTATGACAGAAGCGACTGCAAACAACAGTCAGCAAAGTGCCAGTTGCTCAGACCTAGACTTACTTGACTTCCTCGTATATGTCAGACATCATTTTGTGAAATTTAATGGGCACCTTCTTTTTGATACTGCCCAACAATGACACGTGGTGGTTATAGATATCCAAGAACTGATTACCCGTGAATTTAAAGTCATCACTTGACTTGTTCCGCTTTGCAAGTAGGGTAGCACGAATCTAGCAGCAAAGGACAGTGATGAGCATACAAGATAGAAATATGGTAAGACTTACAGCAGTGCAAACTATGGCCAACATGGGGATTGGAATCTCTGGGCGGCCACCTTTGTTCTTAGCGATATTGCAGAAGCGCTGGCTAAACTGTTTGAAGAATACCTCGTGTAGGATGAGGAACACAGGCTGCATTTGATACGGTTTCTGTCAGTTCGGTGAAGGGAGGCCAGCAGCCTGGAACAATATGATTCGTCAGCATGACAACAACTTTGTAGAAAAAAATGTACATCAAATGCTTGTGGGAAAATGTACGAATGACTTGCGAGAAGCTGATCAATGATTGCATTGGAGTCGGAGCCGCCAAGACAGAAGTAACCTATAATACTCTTACTAGTCACTTCCTTGATATCACTGCGAAATAGACTAGCGCGAGCATCAATCTGTGGATAATGTCAATAGTAGTTTACAGTAAAGTTGCAACACTTACTAGGTTTGTGAGCGCCAACAGATACTCGTCATCTGTCTGCATCTGTTTCTCAATTGGCGCTGCAGCATGGTACTGTGCAGCCTTTAGCAGTATGTTGCGTGTATATACATTCTTGGTTATGAGATCAGGGTATCCGTGCTCGAAGGCAATGTATGCCTTGACTTCGAGAATGCCACATTGAATGACCTTGCGGAGCTCAATGTTCTGGTCTGTGAGTCGGACCGACCCTGTCTTTGTGTAAACAAGATGTGCTGTAGGATCTAAACAAAGCAAGGATTCAGTAGTGTCATGGGACTCAGCCTCAGATTCAGCATCGCTGTGAGCCTCGGACTTGATATTGAGGGTGCCAACATCGGAGTTGTCTTCAGCCTCGTCTTCAGCCAGAATGGATTCGTTAGAGCAGGTCCTACTCGTCTTTTTGACACGTGAGGTGGGACCCTGGGACCCAAATGATGAGCTTGTCATTATCGGGTCCCACAAGGGGACCTATTGTTGGCACAGGGATTACTGTTACATCAGGAAATTCACACATTCCTTAACATGCTTAATCAGCTTAACTCACTTATCTCAAAACTTGTTTGCTCTCTCTCACATCATTCACCTGGCATATCTTATATTTTTTGAGTGCGAAATACAATAAAACATGTATATTAATATATCTCAACTTTTTTTTTCTGAATTCATTCACATTGAAATTTTGGACAAGTAGATTCAATTTCACCAAGGCAGTTAAGTGTAAATAAGTCCGCATAAGGGCACGTCAAGGAATGTGTGAATTTCCTGATGTAGTTACAGCTAAGTAGCAAAAGACCGACTTACCTCCGCCGCATGCTTCTCTCTCTTGCATTCAATGGCTTCAGTTGTGACCCCCAAATGGGTGGAGGAGGAGTCTTTGATGACTGTGATGCGCTCCTGGCCTTTGGGGATGGTGATGTGGCTGCTGTTTGGCCTTGGTAAAGCCTCTGTTACAATCGTATGTGCCCCTATTCATTTTCTTACTTCATTTACCTTGTATATTACGTAACACAATTCCGACTCATATGCTCAACGCATCTGTACTATAGTTGCCTTCCTTCTTTGGATACACACTTACATTCTCACGTCTCTATTGGTCTGTGCGCACATATTGGCCTATTTAAGCACAGTGTACTTGTAGTAGATTCCCTACTTTAATCTTACTGGGTTTTACCTGGAATCTCCTTCGCTTAGGTCTCCAACCTAAGTTGTCTTGAATCGTCTCTAAGTCTAAGCACTCCTTAGTCTTAGTCTCTATTCTCGCAGATACCTCTTAGACTTGTCTTTGAGGCTGAACCCTTGATCATACTCGGAACGCGTTCCTAGTACTTTCACCTTGTTCTCTTTTGAACATTGTAAGAACTCCCAGCAGACCGTCTGTGTCTTTTCACTGTCGCTGGTGATGCCATCCCAGTTCGTAACAAAAGATTAAAGTCATTTTGATTGTCGACTATCCAGTCTTCGACCCTGAACCCTGATCGCTTAGATCAGCAGACTAGCGTACACGTACGCTGAGCAGATTGTCAAGAGGAAGCCCCTTGATAGAAGAAAAGCCCTGATGGACAGCAAGACAGCGCGTGTAGGCACCGAGAAAGTATAACTCATCAGAAGAATCATCAACCATGTCGTCAACCAAAGAATTCGAGTACAAGATCGGTCAACCGACTGGTTTTGATGGAGATCGTGATAACTCTCGCGAGTTTATCCAGTCGTGCAACTTGCACTTTGACATCAATGAAAAGCTTTACACCACCGACAAGCAGAAGATCATCTATATAACATCCTTTATGACCGAAAAGAATGCCAAATCATGGAAGGAACAATTCCTTGAACACGCCCAATCTACCGACACTTCGGGACAAAAAGTTGGTTATGGGACGATGGCGGATTTTATGAAGAGCTTCAAAGAAGCATTCGAACCAGTGGATACCAAAGGAACCGCGCTCACAAGACTTAGAGATCTCAAACAAGGAACTGGAGATCTCCACACCTACGTCGCTGACTTTGAGGCACTTGCAGCCAAGGCTCAGATCACCGACAACGCGACGAAGATCCAGTTCTTCCAAGACGGCCTTAATTGGGGTATCCTTACCAAGCTTTTCAATACAGGAGATGTCTCCGAGATATTCAGAGATGTTGTGCTGCAATGCGTTGCTATTGACAACGCCCATCACCGGCTTAATGCCATGAGGACGCGACATACTCCACAACAGAAGAAGAAGAACTACGGGAATGCACGGTATATCCCGAACCGTGATTCCAACGCAATGGTTGTAGACCGAATCTCCGACATGGAGAGATCTGAATGCATGAAGAAAGGGCAATGCTTCGGATGCAGAAAGACAGGACACCGTATCCATAATTGTCCGGACAGAAAGAAGAAGACCCCGCTCCGACAAACCGAAGTCAAAGGGGAAGAAGAAGATGAAGAAACCGTGAGACGAGTCGTGCAGGATTTTTAATGTGGAGAAACAAAGATTCGACGTATGTTTCTCCCAATGTAATACTAAGACTTGTACGCGCTGTAGGTGAAAGGAAAGAACTTCGTGTCCCAATCACCCTCCACTCGCGTACTCGTTTGAAATCCGTCGACACCACCGCTGTTATCGATTCAGGAGCAGCAGGAACATTCATCTCAGAAGAGTTTGTGAAACTCCATCAAATCACACGACGTAAACTCAAAGAACCATTTCGAGTTACTACGGCAGATGGGACCCTCATCAAAGGAGGACCGATCACACACTATTGTCTTCTAGTGGTCAAAATTGATGATCGAACCATGTATGGAAAATTCAACATCACCAAACTAGGAAGAAGAGATCAAATTCTCCTTGGGATTCCATGGTTACGAGCAATGAACCCAATTATAGATTGGGCTGCTGAAACACTTGTCCTTTCACAAACAGAGAAATCTGATGAAATCGAAATCGATATAGATGAAGATAGACAGAAGAATGGGTTGCCACGACTATTCAATCACCATACCAGATGGCGACATTCCGTCTTCCGAAACCATTCATCGCTTCTCCTATTTGTGTTTCTGAAGAACCAGAACCAGAAGTACGACTACCACGTACTACAGAACCCACTCCATGTGTACAACTGCCGCGAGCAGTGTCACCGATTCCCCGCGCGGAAAAGCGCAAGAATGAATCCGAACCCGAGCATCGGGTCGGACAAGAACCTATTGAGCAACGGCCAATAGAAGAACAGACGCAAGGAAAAAGGAAACCGGAAGAAGAACTCCCAGGGCAAAGCACCAACGTACCGAAACTATCCAAGTTCTTCGTTCCCCCGAAAACTCTATCAGCTTCAATCGAAGAAATCCCCGATAACGAAAAACCCGTGCCCTTGTTGATTCCAACTGAGGATGATGACCAATTCGACACCATGCACGACGTCTGGCATGCACCAGAAGTACGCGAAATTTCCTCTTACGAACTGGGAGATGGAGAATTTCTTGTGGAATATGATACCGACGGGATTAGCATGAGGATTATAGAGGAAGTATCCATGGATACATCCCTAACACGTGATGGAACTTCTCAACTCGAACAATCCTCCAACTACTCCATAATTCCTCTTCCTCCTCCGAAATTTAGTAACAAAGCTCAGGAATTCGCCACGGACGAGAAGGAAAAGAACAAGAAATCTTTCGACGAATTGGTCCCGGATTATTTGCATGATTTCGCAGATGTCTTTGCTAAAGACGGATTGAACAAACTACCTCCTGAACGCCCTGGTATTGATCATCAGATCGACACCAAACCCGGTTTTATCCCTCGCACGTCTAAGGTCTATCCGCTATCGGAAAAAGAATGCGCTGCTGTCAAAACGTTCATCGATGAAAACGTTGCGAAAGGCTTTATCTCAGAATCGAAGTCACCTCAAGCTAGTGGCTTCTTCTTTGTAGGAAAGAAGAGTGGAGAATTACGTCCCTGTCAAGATTATCGCTACATCAATGATTGGACAGTCAAGAACGCTTATCCACTCCCACTCCCTATTTCCCTTGTCGCACGCCTTCACAATGCACAGTTCTTTACGAAAATGGATATCCGGTCCGGCTATAACAACATTCGCATCCATCCTGATGATAGGTGGAAAGCTGCTTTTACCACGGAATTCGGCCTCTTCGAACCGAACGTCATGTTCTTTGGCCTTTGCAATTCCCCAGCAACCTTCCAAGCATACATGAATCGCACCTTCCAACAAGAAATCAATGAAGGATGGATGGTTATCTACATGGACGATATCCTGATTTTTTCTACAACAATGGCAGAACACCGTGAACGGACTAGACGAGTTTTGATGAAAATACGAAAAGAACATCTGTTCTTGAAACCGGAGAAATGCACCTTCGATGCAGAAGAAGTGGAATACCTCGGAATGATAATTCGCCCCGGACAAGTTGCTATGGACACCGCCAAGACCAAGGGAATCTCCGAATGGCCAATCCCGAAATCTGTAAAAGATGTTCGGTCATTCCTCGGTTTTTGCAACTTCTACCGCACGTTCATTTCCCACTATTCTGACATCGCCAGACCCCTTATCGATTTGACAAAGAAAGATAAGGCCTTTGAATGGTCAACCGAATGTATGGACACCTTCGAAGAATTGAAACGACGCTTCACTTCCCAACCCGTACTTCGTAATCCAGATCCTTCCCGACAATTTGCCATTGCTACCGACGCTTCGCTCGTAGCAACTGGCGGAGTTCTCCTGCAGACTGATGAGAATGGTGTCTACCACCCATGTGCATATCTCTCGCAGTCCTTGAACCCCGCAGAACGAAATTACCAGATCTTTGATCGGGAGCTCCTCGCAGTAATCAGGGCACTGAACGAATGGCGTCATTATCTTGAAGGAAACCCACACCCAGTCCTGGTATTCACCGACCACAAGAACCTCCTGTACTTTCGAAGTGCACAGAAGCTCACCCATCGCCAAGCACGTTGGCAATTAATTTTGTCTATTTATGACATCGAACTGCATCACGTTGCAGGTACTAAATTAGCAGTACCTGATGCACTATCCCGCCGGCCTGATTATGATTCTGGCAAAGACGATAATGAGGACCAGACCCTCCTCCCTGACGCTCTATTCGTTCGTCTCATTGACACCGACTTGACGGATGTACTGTCCTCCTCTGACCCTCTCGACGACCCTGTTTTCAAAACGGCGTCTGACGCCCTTGATGGCGTGTGCCTTCCCCCTATGAAATCGGCACTTTCTGACTGGAAGATTGAGGGGAACGTCCTTTATTTTAAGAATCGCGCTTATATTCCACCGGTGCATCGCTCCGATATCCTAAAACGATATCATGATCATCCTACTGCGGGACATCCCGGTAGATTCAAAACTGAAGAACTTGTTAAACGGGAAGCCTGGTGGCCGGCGATGGGCTCTTATATTCGGAAATATGTTGAGGGTTGTGCCCTTTGTCAGCAAATGAAAGCGGATACTCACCCCGTTCACCCCCCGCTCGCGCCTATTCCCTCGTCGGCTGTCCGCCCGTTCTCCCAGATCTCTGTCGATCTTGTCACTGACCTTCCCATCTCCGGTGGCTTTGACAGTATCATGGTCGTGGTAGACCATGGCCTTATGAAGGGGGTAATTATTATCCCTTGTTTAAAAACCATCACCTCAGAAGGCGTTGCTAAGCTATTTTTGAAACATGTATACCGACGATTTGGACTCCATGACAAAGTTATCTCGGATCGAGGACCGCAATTCCTATCGCGCTTCTCAAAGGAACTTGCCCGACTTCTCGAATACGTCATTGCTCCATCTACGGCTTATCACCCACAGACTGATGGTCAAACAGAAAGGCTTAATCAAGAACTTGAAACATACCTTCGCATTTATTGCCGTACCAACCCCGAAGATTGGGTGGAACACCTACCAATCGCCGAATTCGTTCATAACCACCGAAAACATGATGCAAGGAACGCATCACCATTCTATTTGATGATGGGATACGAACCACGTGCCATTCCCCACCTTATCCCAGATTCATCCGTCCCCGCAGCAGAAGATCGAGTACGATCTCTTCAGAAGATAAGAGAAGAAGCAATCGCCTGTCACAACATTGCCATGCAGACAATGGCTGAACGATCCCGAGGAGATAAGTACATTCCATGGAAGATCGGAGATAAGGTTTGGCTATCTGCCGCCAATCTCAGACTCAAACTCCCATCAAGGAAACTTGCGCCAAAGCGATACGGACCTTTCCCGATCGTCGACGTCTTATCTCCCATCACGTTCACACTCAAACTCCCTCCGCAGTGGAAGATCCATCCCACGTTCCACGCTTCTGTCTTATCATCCTATAGCGAAACCGACGTGCACAGTCCAAACTTCCCCGAACCACCACCTGACATCATCGAAGAAGAAGAAGAATATGAAGTTGAAGCAATCCTTTCTCATAAAGGAACCAGCACCCGCCGACGCTATCTTGTATCTTGGAAAGGATACTCATCAGGAGATAACGAATGGCTCCCAGAGAAGAACTTGAAGAACTCCGCTCGAATCTTGAATGCTTATAAGAAGCAACATTCCCTTTAAGCACCCTCAGTCAATCAACTCGCACTAGCACTTGATCAACTATCGAAATGTCTTTCCCCACTGCCTACATCACCCCCGTCGCCATCGCCACCAATGACTCCGACTCTGAAGCAGAAAACTACAGAAATCTCACCACTGAAATTGATAACACCTCCTACATTGAAGCCGCCATTCTCTGCGAGGGACACGCCCTTGAAATCAAAGAATTCTTACTGAACGAGGCGCTTTCCCCGCCCTACTCCTCGTCAATATCATCCGCACCGCAGCACTCATCGAAGTTACCGCTAGAGATATTACAGAAGCCACGTACCGACACCCTTCTTACATCTTCAAAAACGCATTCGTGCTTACGCTATGTTGCTGTTTCCCAATTCTTTTAAAGATGATGTTGAAGAAGCTATTCATATCATTGCCGAACGTCGAGCAGGCGTTGCTCGACCCCCCTCTCCGCAGGAAGATACGCCACTTCCTATTCCAGCACCCTCATCTTCACGTGTTTATTCTAGTCTTGACGCCTTTACTGGCCTATACACTGCTGTCCAAGAGATCGGACAACTCACTAATAAAGTCGTCGAAACCATTCAACAGTCAGTCGTTGAAACCAGAGCGGCAAGAAACCTAGTGGAGGAAGCCATCACTGGTTTACAACAGACGCAAGCAGACCTTGCATCCCCTCGAACCCCATCTCCTATCGAACAGCCAACTTTGCCACCTCCCGTTACGACCTCTCTTGACTGTCCTGATTGGCTGTATGAACCCTGCACAAAGGAGCAGTGTGAGGCAGCTAAACTATTAGGTATCCCTGCCACTGAGCTGGTAACACTCGGCCCTCGACTTCGCGACCTTCATATCCATCCACCTATGTCTATCCCATCGTCATTCGGTCCTATGGATCCCGTTTCACCAGTCCTAGTAAAAGATTTCGGCATCACTTCTCCCTCGTCTTCCACTGAACTTCTTGCGGCTGCTGAATGAGCAGTCACTCCGGACCTCCCTACGTCAGCATACACGTTGTCCCCTGCTCAACAGGCACAACTTAAGAGGGCTAACACCCTTGCCTTAAAACGTATGAAGAAGAATAAGGGAAAGAAGCGCGCCAGATCCACTAGCCCCACGCCTATCATTTCTCCGTCTCCGTTGCGTAAAACCTATTCCAACCCTGACGAGAACATGAAATGCCGCGTCTGTGGATTGCTAGGACATCGTCAGAAGAATTGCGCGGAATATCAATGCAAGGTTTGCAGATATTGGTCACCCACTCATCTATCCCTTTACTGTCCTCATCAAGTCGGGCCCCCTCCCTTCGAGTTAACCTGGAAGGATGAAGGATTCTATGACGCACTTCGTACCTGGGAGAAACAGCTTGACGATGAACGTATTCAGAGAGAAAAGAAGAGGGATTCTAAACGACGTGCTGGTCTTGAAGAAGCCAAGTATATGATGAGTGGGTCGTTTGCTGATGAAGACTACGAGTTCAGCGATGACCCCATTTACTATGCGAATCAAGATGAGTAAAGCCGGTGACTTTACGTGTAAAAAGGGGGTAATGTTACAATCGTATGTGCCCCTATTCATTTTCTTACTTCATTTACCTTGTATATTACGTAACACGATTCCGACTCATATGCTCAACGCATCTGTACTATAGTTGCCTTCCTTCTTTGGATACACACTTACATTCTCACGTCTCTATTGGTCTGTGCACACATATTGGCCTATTTAAGCACAGTGTACTTGTAGTAGATTCCCTACTTTAATCTTACTGGGTTTTACCTGGAATCTCCTTTGCTTAGGTCTCCAACCTAAGTTGTCTTGAATCGTCTCTAAGTCTAAGCACTCCTTAGTCTTAGTCTCTATTCTCGCAGATACCTCTTAGACTTGTCTTTGAGGCTGAACCCTTGATCGTACTCGGAACACGTTCCTAGTACTTTCACCTTGTTCTCTTTTGAACATTGTAAGAACTCCCAGCAGACCGTCTGTGTCTTTTCACTGTCGCTGGTGACGCCATCCCAGTTCGTAACAGCCTCTTCAGGCGGGCCATTGTAGGAATCTAATAGTGTGAAGGCTAGGTAAGTACCAAACACTGTATTGTAAGTACTCACTTCTCCTGACAACCCCTTGGCAACACTTTCTGCAGGTTCTGTCTCAGATTCTGAGTCTTCGGCGCTTTTGGACATGCTAGCATCCGACTCGGGCTCTGATTCGATGATATTGATGGCTGACTTGCACGCTGCAGTTGAACTTGAAGTTAGTAAGTGCCACATGGCAACACCATGATGAAGCACTGACCTTTTTTGGACTGCCGCCATGTTTGAGCTTCCTCCAAGTCCTCTGAATCTGAAGTGAATAGTGGTCGTTCTGATCAATGGTGAGTAGGATTGCAATATTTTTGCGGGAAACGAGACTTACTACTACTTTTGGTGTCTCTTTTGTTTTTGGCAGGCACCGCTACTGTCGCCTTCGTTTTGCGACTCAGAGCTGAACATGTCGCGCCACATGGTAAGTAATTACTGCATGTAATCATCAGTAATCTGAAGGACTTACCTTTGCCAGATTTTGCCTGGTTGGTTGGGACAGGTTCAACTTTGCCCGAAGTTGAAAGCTCACGCTTGTGTGACGGCTTGCTTCGGGCTTTGAAAGGTTGCCATACTGAGCTCGGCAACAAAGTTGAGGTGAGCATGAATGTACAATGTATAATGCTACTGCTTACCTGGATTTTCTAGCGCTTGATCCTTGGCTTTGCGGCGCGCTTGGACCGAGTGAGTTTCTCAATGTTGCTGTTTGAAAAACTAAACTTACGGCGTGAATTAGACTCCATTGAAGCTCTGCGTCTGATTCGAAGGTAAAATGAACTCGAAGGAGCGAAACAAATGAAATGATTGTATGGCTGTCTTTCTGCTCAGCTGGCAAACTGAAAGACTACTTTGGAGAGGTGATGTTCCCTCAGATGAACTCAGTCTCGCAGCTGGTGCTGCAAACTATCAACCACAAAACCTTGATGCAGTACTTGATGCCCTTCGTGTTCTCGATGAAGGTGGATTGGCTTTCATTCGAGCATGCACCGAGGCAAGCATTAAGCCTATTATTCACCCATACTAGGAGGGTTTACCTTTCGTCAATATATTCGAATCTATCACCCCCGACATCTTACATCAATTGTATCAAGGCCTGGTGAAACATCTCCTCGCTTGGCTTTCAGAAGCATGTGGCAGTGCAGAAATTGATGCACGCTGTCGTCGCCTTCCCCCGAATCACCACATCCGACATTTTACAAAGGGTATTACAACATTGTCATGCTTGAGCGGCACGGAGCACAGTCAAATCTGCCGCTTTTTGCTTGAGATTATCATTGACATTAGATTACCAAATAACATGTCTTCTTCGCGGCTCCTTCATGCTGTTCGTGGCCTGTTGGATTTTTTATATCTTGCCCAATATCCGTGTCACAGCTCAGAGACACTGGCTCTTCTCGACGAGGCACTCGATATCTTTCACAACAACAAGGAAATTTTTGTTGACCTCGGCATTCGCAATTCCTTCAACCTACCCAAACTCCATTTCGCACTTCACTACACTCACATGATTCGAATGTATGGCACAACAGATAATTACAACACCGAATACACCGAACGACTTCACATTGATCTCGCTAAAGATGCATATCGCTCCACAAACCACAAGAACGAGTTCGCGCAAATGACAACCTGGCTGGAACGAAGGGAAAAAAATTTCCGCCATGAAAAATACATACAGTGGAGACTTTCGGGTGCCGCACATCACCTACACCATCATCCTCGACCTCCGGAGATGTCATTTCGTCGTACTCAGACAATGACGAAGCATCCAAGCATCAAGGCAGTCACCTTAGACAAGATTGTGAATGAATATGGTGCTACATACTTCCGCGAATCTCTCACTCGCTACATCGCAAAAGCAACACTTCCTGTGGATGCTGCTGTTACATTCAGGCAGCTCAAAGATCGAGCTGGTGATGTGTACCTCCCATTTCAAACACTACCTGTGTTTCACAAGGTAAAATGGGTCTCAGTAGATGTTTGTGGCCTCGGTGATCATCCAGTCACAGTTGATAGTGTACATGCACGTCCTGGGCGTTCACGGCCATTTGCCTCGGACAGTGTCTCACCTCGATTTGATACGGCATTCATCAATGATGGTACAGGCGGGCCACTCGGTGTTAAAGGTGAGCTCCCATTGTCATTGAATTATCAATGCTCAACAATTAGTCACATATGTAGGATATCGAATCGGACAAGTTCGTGTTGTGTTCTCGATCCCTCCCCAGGCTCTCTCCACACTCTTTCCACCAACATTCCGCCCGCCGAAACATCTTGCCTACGTGGAATGGTTCACTGCCTTCCAAGCACCCGACCGCAATCATGGCTTGCGCAAAGTCTCGCGTGTCATCAAAAATGGAGAATGATTAGCGAGTATCATTCCAATCAGTAATATTCATTGCAGCGCACATTTAATTCCTCGTTTTGGTGCCAATGCTCCTCGTGAATGGAGTTCTGCCAATGTCCTTGACGAGTGTCAGACATTCTTTGTAAATCCGTACATAGATAGACATAGCTTTGTAACATTGCATTAGTTATCATTAACTTGTGCTAGACTATAGTTCCTAGAGCTAACTAATGCTAATTTTGATGGTTGTCGAAAATTCATCTAAATCGTTCTAAGTTAGCACGGGAAGGTTTTCCTGATGCACAACAATGTTGGCGATAACAAAATTTACGTGACATGCGATGCCAGCAACTGGTGCACCAGCGCTATGCTCAGTTTCAGACTAACACCAGAAACAGCAAGGCCTGTCACTTTTGACTCAATGCAACTTCATAAAGCACAACTGAACTATCCAGTTCACGAAAAGGAACTACTTGCTATAGTACACGCGCTCAAAAAGTGGCATGTCAAACTGTTGGGTACACCTTTCACCGTCTATACTGACCACCGCACCTTAGAAAAATTCACGACTCAAAAAGAACTCTCCTGCAGACAAGTGCGCTGGCAAGAGTTCTTTGCTCAATACGACTTCACAATTCAATACATACTGGGAGAGGAAAATTCTGTAGCAGACACTCTTATTTACCTCCAAAAACCGACGACATCCCTTCATATGTACAACAAATGATCAACTTGCCCACTAACCTGTGTGACAACATCATGCCCGTTTGCCTTGTATTATCTGTAATGACAGATGCCTTTGCTACTAGAAAACATAAAATCAGGATACAAAACGGACCCTTGGTGCACTAAACTCATTAATCTAGTAGACTCACTACCAGGACTATGTCAACAAAATGGACTACTATATCTCAATGACTGCCTCGTCATCCCATGTGTCACCCACCTAAGAGAAATGATCTTCCACCTGGCACACGACAACCTCGGTCATTTCGGCCTTGACAAGTCATACGCCGCCCTATGAGAATCTTATTACTGGCCAAATATGAGGAGAGACCTGGAAGAGAGCTACATACCGGCTTGCCCTGATTGCGCGAGAAACAAGAGTAGAACCACCAAACCACCTGGTCCGCTACACTGCTTACCAGTACCTGATCATCGTGGGAATTCCGTCTCTATCGATCTCATCGGACCGCTCCCAATTGAGCAAGGCTACGACAGTATCATGACCATTACTGACCAATTGGGAGCTGATATTTGTCTCGTCCCCTGCTGCATGAACATGAACACACCTGAAATCGCTAACCTCTTTTACAACCACTGGTATTGCGAAAACAGGTTGCCTCTCAACATCGTTTCCGACTGCGATAAGTGGTTCACAAGTAGGTTCTGGAGAGCTCTGCATCGCCTCACAGGAATACACCTAAAAATGTCAACCACTTACCACCCACAGACGGACGGATCCAGCAAACGTACCAATAAAACAGTCAATCGAGCCTTGAGATACTTCATTGACCGCCATCAAAACGGCTGGGTGAATGCCCTGCCATGCATCTGCTTCAATCTCATGAACACTGTTAATGCTTCCACAAGCTATTCACACTCTCACTTGCATCTTGGACGAACACCACGTTTAATTCCACCTCTAACCATTGATAACATATGAGACACATAATAGACTTTCCCACCGACATCGCAAATGTGTTAGAAGTAATCATGTGCCTGAAAACCGATGTCGCCGATGCTCATGACGCACTCCTCACAAGCAAAATTACAACCACTGCCAACACCCATAGAAGCGGCGACCCAAATTTTGATATTGGCGACTATGTCTATCTGTCCATGGCATATCGACGGAGAGAGTACCTCAATGGAAGCAACAAACGAGTTGCAAAATTTATGCCGCACTTTGACAGACCTTACAAAATCGTCTCAGCAAATGCTGAGTTGTCTACTTACACTCTGGACTTACCTGATCATACTAACATCTATCCAACATTTCACACATCAGAACTCAAACGCCACGTTCCTAACGACGCGAGTTTGTATCCATCAAGAGAGCTACAATGGCCAGGCCCAATCGTGACAACATCTGGGGCAGAAGAATGGGAGATAGAAAAGATGGTCGACAGGTGCTCATGTGGTTGCGGCTTCCAACACCTCGTCCGTTGGCACAGATACAGCCCAGAAACAGACATCTGGATGTCTGGACAAGACCTTGAAGACGATGATGCGCTGAAGCCTTACAACGCCACACTGAAGTCTTCAGAGGATGGAAGGGTGTAAGCTCGTTGCTTACTACATCAGTCACGTGTCTGTTCGGATCGCTTATATTACGTTTCGACCTCACATATGGTCAGACTCGGGTCTCTTAGATCCTATCATCTGCTCATTTTGTATCACGTCTAAAATCCATGGTTTTGTCCTGTTATATCGTTCGATTCGTTTAGTGTTTCTCGCCGCCACTCCGCGGCGGGTCTCCATCTTTGTTGGTGCAGGAATCGTGCACGTGACAACGTGATGCGGCTCGAAGTACAGACTTCAGGAATAAAAACCATGGACACTTACGTAGTTGTTTTCTCCCGGTTTCTCGTTCCCCTCAGTCCGCTGTCTAGGAACCTCAAATTTTGATTGTATGTGGCGGGACGTGATCATTGGATGTACGAGAGCTTGAGAGCTTTGACAGCATAGTCAAATAGCTCCCGGGCTTAACCCCTTTCTTGAGCAAAGTTTGAGCTCGAAACACCTGGACAGGAAAGCGAGCATAGCTATTGCTTCAACGGAACGCTGAGGGTTTGGAGGCTGCAAAAAAAGATCAAGGGTGGGGATCGCTGCAGCTATCTCATCTGAAACTGAGATGAATCACCTTTCTCACTTCCCTGTTCGAGTCAGCTTACCGTTCTGGATTTGCATCTGTGACATGCCAATTGCGCCTTAAATGTGTTTTGGTTGGCCATGAGTGGCCGTTGTGTAATACTTGGTGGCTGCTTTGAGAGAACCCTCAGCATGTAGCACCCTAGCATGCTGAGATTTCCTTATGTTAGCGACAGAAGGGTAACGTCAAACTGAATAGTACGTTCCACAAAGTCTAATGATGTGTTGTGAGGTGCATCCTCGAAAGTGGATGAAAAATCGCACACTCGCACCACTGAATGGAAGGGAGCAGAGGCTATCCTGTCATTTTAGTGCGTTAATTAACAGTAGTTGCAAGACTAATATATTGGCGGACTCGGATGCGTGCGTAATGGACAATGTCTTACTTATTTTGTATGATACTGGAACCCTTTTCAACTGTATAATTCTATCTAATTGCTTTCGTATTAGCTGGAGCGCTCTGTTTGTCTTGCTTGCTCGCACATTTCAACTTGCTTACCATTTTCAGTGGCGAAGCTACGGGTGTCCGGTAAACTACAATAACAAATATCGTAGCGGTCACCCTAAATAAGCAAACAGAGCGGTCGAAATGCTGATTCTTCAGCCACAAAGGTTCAAATATTCACACATTGTATGGGGATGACGGCGGGTTTTGACCTGCATGAGATGCGTTCACATCGCATAGAACAATCTTTAGAAGCACTGGTGCCCGCGGCAGGGAGAGCTGTGATAATATAATTAGCAAGATGGCGTGAGAAGGCGGCGATAAAAAGTAGTCAGCGAGACAAAGAATGTGCTGCGTATTCCAGACGTATGGCAGTGTGCTAGGGAGCATAACATGATACGGTGATTAATTTTTTTCCTGTAGACATGCGCAAACTATAAAGAAGAGGACCGTCGCAACAAGGGCAGATTGAAGCGTGCGAGGAGCTGTAGGATAATCCATATGGAAAGCAGGAGTAGGGGTGTACTACAAAGTATCAAGGCATCGGAAGGGCAAACAACATTAGATAAAACCCAAGATACAAGTCTTCAGATACCCTTCTCGCACTGGGCTGTGATGTGCACAGATAAGTAATGAATACCGGCGAGAGCGCTATGCCTAACAGGCCTTATAGCCCAATTCCGACGAGTTATCGTGTGTAATGCAAACATCTTGAGAGACCGAAATAGCTATATTTGGTTGATTTATCTGATCTCAGTCAGCACTAACCCTATGAAACGAATATGAGGGGAAACATACCGCCTGCCGTTGAAAATCACGTGCGTATGCAGAACTGTTGGAAGACACATCTTGTGATAGTTCAATATCCACGTCAAAGTCGGACTTTGAAGGATGCTTGGCGAAATGCTGGATGCGCTACACATCGGTTGAGTAATGTCGGGGCTGTGAAGAAATCCATCACTTACACTACCACCTATAGAACTGCAGATCTGTGGATTGCGTGACAGACTGATCACAGTTCCGCCACTAATAGCATCCTCCTGGACCCGTCGAGTGTTCAAGCTACACAAAATCTGAATCTCCCATTCTTGCGTGTTTCGCAGTGCTAAATCACTCACGATGCCATCAAGGAGTTTGCAAAAACTAAGGAACGAGGTATGAGCGTGTGCAGAATGATCAGAATTGAGCCATTACCCTCTGTGTAAAATAGGAAGATGCCAAACCACCAGACTGAATGCATCAGCAAGATCCATGATACATGATGTAGATGAAGTTCTCACAGCTATGTGGAGTTGTACCCCATATGATAAGAATCACGACCGCGCTCATACTTAATGTTGATGGTTAGACGGGTCCATCATCTCTGGCATACGGCTTTACCTTAGGACCAGTCCAGTTTCTGTAAGATGATTAATTTTGAAAGGAACTATTAACTATTTTGGTTTTTCTCTTACCGACGGTGTATGCCAAGAGGCGGTCGAGTAGTCTCATCGTCGTCCTATAACCAGTCAGTTTATAACAGGAGGGTTACTGGCTTATTACTCACCGCCCCATCGCAATACGTTTTTCACGGTAGAGATAATAACACTGGCCTGTTGCAACAATCAGGTCTGCTGCCGCACCCGTAGCAAAGCAGGCGGTGATTAACCACCGCCATTTTGTTGAGAAAACGTCAAGAGATATGTTTCCAAAAACCTTGGCCGCCGCGACCATGCTTCCCACAAATCGGAATGATGCAAGAGCCCAGGCGATTGACGGGAGGTACAACGATTTTGACAGCGCATACATACGGTGTGCAAAGAAGGCCTGTGTTTTAACATGAGATTCGGGAGATTGTGTGTATTCGAAGGACAATGTTATACCTCCACGATAGATCCGACTGAGCCACTGAATACGATTGACCACGCGTAACCTGTCGGCATGGTGGTCACTTTGAGCGCGTCTTCTTGTCCAAACTCTATTACAGTAAGGGTATACATTCCAGTCAGAACAGAGATCGTATGTCCGATTTCTTCCAGCCTGTCCATTCAGCCATTGGGAGGCGGATGGATTTAAAAGGATCTACACACCATATCCAGACCACCTAAGAGGCGTTAAGGCTGATACTTGATAGATATTGAATTACTCACCAGCAGCTTTAACCAGAGGGGATCGTTTGGATATCTTCTGAAGTAGTAATATGTCTGCAAGGTATAAATTCCAAACAAAAATACCATAATCGAGCCCCCCACTTGGAGAGCCCCTAGTGTATCATTAGGGTTTACAGTCATGGGCGAAATGTGTACGCTGGGAGTGCAATGGTCGCGCCCGCTTTAATACAAATATTCAATGATGAAGCTAGATAATCCCAGGAATAGATCCTCCTGGGACCATGCCTGCCTTACGTATTTGTAATATCTCGCCTAAGGCAAGTGTGTAAGTCGAAAGCAGTTTTGGACAAATTCGGGCGTTGAAAGGACAGCGTGGAGTCATACCTGATGTACCTTGGGCTACTACAGTGGACTTTGCCAGGGGTAGCCATCATGCTATTTTCTCAGCGTCATACTCCATCCATCTGATGAGAAGGACCGCGGATCAGATTGACTCTCTGAGATCTGTTTATTCCATCATAATTACTATGCTTTTGCTATGAGTGCTGTAGCACAGAGCTAGAATATTTAGATAAGGTAAACTTTCAAGCGGTTGACCGCCATGAGGCTATGGGCTACTATCCGCCCTTGCGAGTCACAGCGAATTCCATAAAGACCGATGTGATCGAGGAGGTGGGCGCGCTAAGGGATTGAATGGGAGGTTGATGCGGCGTACGGAGGAGGCGTGTAGCCACGGTGATGGATAGAGCCTGGTGCAATTGCACTCGGCATGGGCCGAGCTACGGCGATGTTTAATTTCAAATAAAAAATAAATTACCAAAAACGATTTTGACACCATTTAGTGGATGTTTTAAAGAGCTATTCCTTAGAGGTCAAATCAGAATCTTTAATTACTCGGCCGCCGTCAAAATTTGGTTTTGTTTTCATTTTACTTCCGCAGGTACAAGCCATGTCTACCGGCGTCCATCAGCGTCAACTTTCAACTGCTGAAGGCTTTCTATGTGGTGGTTTGGCAGCCTGTATAGCTGTCAGTAGTTTATTTGCTTCTCATATTGGTTTGCTAAACGGTGCATGAACGCAGGTCACAATATCCAATCCTGCTGAGGTTAGCGCTTGAACCAAATCCGCAGTTTACCTCGTTTACTCTAGACAGGTAGCCAAGACACGATTGCAGTTGCAAGGAGAGCTCGTCAAGGGCGGTGGTCTCAAGGTGTACAATAATGCTTTCGACGCCATGATAAAGACATGGAGGAATGAAGGTATCCGCGGCATGCAGCGCGGACTAGGTGTAGCGGTATGTCAATCTCCACATTTTCAGCTTGCCTCTTTGACCAGGGTACTTTGTAGTATGCTTACCAGGCAAGTAGACAAACATTAATAAGATTAAACGCTGACTCTCTAAGTTTAGATTCCACTGAATGGGTCCCGCCTCAGTGAGTGACATGTGAAACAATTTTATGCCCTGGTCTGAGGCTACTCCAGGCTTCTATGAGCCAATTCGACGGACTATCAATCGCACATTTGGTTGGTCTAATGCAGACCAGGTACCTATCACATCTGTGGCGGCTGGCGCGGCCAGTGGCGCTGTCGGAGGTGTGTTTACCATACGCTTAAACATGATAGTTACTTACACGTTTCAACATAGCTATAATAGGCAATCCCTTGTTTCTCATCAAGGCTCGTATGCAGGTGATCAGACTTCTTCGTCATCTACCAGTGACTGATATGTCTCAAGGCATACTCGCCCGCTCTTCCTATAGGAACACAACGCCATTATAAGAACTCTTTCGATGCCCTAGCTACAATCTGGCGGACCGAGGGTATTCGCGGTTACGTCCGCGGAATGGATGCTGCTATTCTTCGTACAGCAATGGGCTCATCTGTTCAACTACCAACATATAACTGGACTAAAAATCAGCTCGTTGGACATGCTATTCTTCCCGGTGACAGTGTGTGGACGTTTCTTGCCAGTAGCTCGGTTTCTGGCGTTTGCGTGGTATGATCCCATCAGAATATGCCGTCAAAACCCCTGAATGATCTCCGCAGTGCCTGGTCATGCAGCCCGCCGATACTGTAAGTCAACAGATTTTTATTTGAATCGGCCCCTGACGTGTCACTCTCAGGCACTCACAAGGATGTACAATCAGCCCACCAAGAAATTACCCGATGGGAGGGTTGTAGGGGCACTGTACAAGAGTCCGATAGATTGTCTATGGAGAACTGTCAAAACAGAGGGAGTTCTCGGCTGGTATAAAGGTACGTGCTATGGCTCGGGGATGATTACGAAAGCTCAATCAGTTGACGGCAAGGTTCACTTGCACACTTCCTGCGTATTACCCCTCATACGTGAGTTGCTCCGTGCTTTACCTAAGCCTGGTATTTACCTCCCACCAGAATCGTAACCCTCACTATGAATGATGTAATACGAAACCTTTATAAGGATCTGGCCTGGGGTAGGTCTTATGTATAACAGCTTTTGCATAGACGTGATTGCCTAGATTGGGGCGCTTGTTAGATATGACCTCTCGTGTAACTTACTGGCTCGTTGCACTTTGGTGCATATACCTACAATAATAAGTAGAGTTTTCGCGCGCCCCGTTATACTACTTTCGCAGATCTGTTGCAAAATTTGACCTTCTGTCGGACTTTAGTGCGCGACTTTGGGATTGCTGTCAGACGTTGTCAGAACGTGTCCAAGGTGTTCCCAGTAAGTCTACGTGATGAAAGCTTTGCCGCGCCGTATCCAAGGGTGACGAGTCCCTTGGGTCAGGACCGTCCTGTTTGCACTCCGGAATTTAAAGTAGGTGGCAAAAAAATTCGTTGGGTATCTAGTACGAGAAGTGTCTGTTGCAGTCAGGAGTGACTAAGCCGAAGGGAGGAACATAATTTCTTTATTTAGTTCGAATAGTCAAGTGGGTCTGCGTGTCGATGGGCCCGCTGTAATTTATAGTTGCCGACACTCGGACTGCAAAGCCGAGTGGCGCGAAGGCATCAAATCTCGCGGTGTACGCGTACATCTACTCAGCAATCCACATACATACGACAGAATAGCGGGAGTAAGGCCTGTGTATAGGTTTATGTTCGATATAGGGTCTACGACCTCAAAAGACAACAAATGAGATTTTTTTTAAATACAAGAAAAAAAAGAGGAACGGTCCGAATCCCACGAATGGCATCAACCAGGTCAGACTGACAGTCCTAAGGTGAGAAATCTGCAGTCCTTTCGAATCCCATTCGGCAACGCTCAGCAGCACTCCAAATTGGTGAGGAGACATCGTCCAAGCTCTCTGCAGCGCGCTTGCACCGCTCAAAAAATTCGGCAGCGAAGCGACATTCTTGACCGCTCTACTGACCCTGACCGTCCCCAGAATTTTCTGTCCGCGTCCCGCCCCACGCTCGGCCGAAACGCTTAATTTAAGTAAGCATACGTTGAACCTTAATTTACTGCATTCTTGTTCAAACGTTCACCACTCACTGATACTGGCTATAGTTGTGGATACAAGTATTTATTCCTTTGTAATGGATTATGCGCGGCTCCTTACTTGTGACCGTTCTAGCTGACTGTAATAATGTAAGCTATGAGCAAATTGACGAATCCTTCAATATCATTCAGATAAGGACCTGCCCCGATCTATTTATGAGTCCGTGCCGATACATCGCTTAAGTTACCGGCCGACACGAGGTACAGTCCCTGACGGCATGGCATTATCTGAGCAATCAGTACGAAGCACTAGTGTTTTGACAATCCTTGGAAAGCTCTTAGAATAATTCAACACGACAGAAATCACATCAGGCGAGCACTATAATTACAAATGTCTTCATAGAGCTCTAAATTCACCAGCTCTTACTCACATCGCATCTTTCTTTATCGCTATCGACTCCAAGTTGGTTTACCAACGACGACGTCCACCAGATGGAAGAGACTCTGTCCAGCACCCCCTCGTCAGACACGATGAAAAATGTCGACCATTTCGAGGAGCTCTCGGACGCAGATAAAGCTTATCTTGAAAAGACTGTCTGGAGGAAGTTAGACAGATGGGTGTTGCCCATCTGCACTATGTTTTATCTTCTCTCTTTCCTTGTGAGTGGTGCCTAGTGTCATTTATGAAGCCACACTAAACAGGATTGATAAATAGGACCGGAGTAATATTGGAAATGCTCGCGTTGCTGGCATGCAGACCAGTCTCAAAATGACCAACTACCAGGTAGAACTAAGTCATCTCGTAAGTAGTGTATTCTGTTCTGATACCTGTATTTTTGCAGTACAGTATTGCGCTGACAATGACATATGTGTAAGCACGCACTCTTATCGAGTCAGCATCCTCTGACACAGCGCCCTTTTCAGACCGTACATCGCAGCCGAGTTCCCTTCGAATTTGCTATTAAAGGCGAGTATTGTCCTGTGATGAAGTTCTACCGGTGTTATCTATGAGTGATTGACACTACACCAAATAGTACGTGGGACCACGGTGGATGCTGCCAACCATGGTCACCGTATGGGGCCTCGTGGCAACCATGCAAGGTCAGTCTGATTTTTAATGTGCAACAGCCAATTCATCGAGTATTCTAGGTGTCGTGAAGACTTACTCGGGTCTGCTTGCCTGTCGATTCTTCTTGGGTCTTATGGAAGGTATGATATTTGCATATCATTGCCTCCGCCATATTGCCAGACCTTCTTAATTCCTACATTAGGTGGTCTGTTCCCTGGTCTTGTGCTTTATATGTCTTTCTTCTACCCTAGAGAGAGATTGCAGATCAGGTTTGTTATATAACCCCCCTTTCCGGCCATATTTTATTTTTGTCCCACTAGGGTTGCCACGTTCTTCGCATCCGCATCGCTCTCTGGCGCGTTTTCTGGATTACTGGCAGCCGCTATTATAGAAATCAACGGGAGGGGTGGGAGACCTGGATGGGCTTGGATTTTCATTATTGTCAGTTGCTTCCTATTGCGTTGGCACTGCAGCTCATCCTCTCGAATAGGAGGGAATCTTCACGTTTTTATTTGGATTGACGGCCTTCCTTGTCCTTCCCAATTCTCCGAGTGATGCGCGCTTCTTCTCTACGAAGGAACGTAATTATGTCATGGCTAAACTCAAGGCGGATGGTGCTATTGCTGATGACGAGAAGAGCGATGGCTTCAGTTGGACTGAGGTGCTCCGGTGCTTTCAGTCAATTCATGTTTGGCTGTTGGCGCCTGTTTTGTTTTTCCTCGGTAAGTGTGTGTTGCTAGAGTGAGGTATACTCAAGCGAATTCTGCTTCAGGTACAACATTGTATGGCCTTGCTTAGTAGGTCCATGGTACTGCCAAGTTTATTCATACTGATACCTGTCGACTCTTTAGCTTTGAGCCCACAATCGTCGCTGGCTTGGGTTACACCGGTACTAAAGCACAGTTGATGAGCGCGCCGCCCTTTGCGGTTGCGTTTGTAGGTGAGTTAATTTCTACTTCCGATTAGTGATCAAGATACCAACTATTATGTTTTCAGTCTCGATAATCACCGCAATAATATCGGATCGGTACAAATGCCGTGGCTTCATGCTCATCTTCTTTTCGGTTTGTAACCTAATCGGATTCATCATGTTCTATGGTGGGTTTTGCCAGCACCTCTCTTGACAAGTCATTTGATGATTTTCAGCGAGCAAATCAAAACATGTTCGTTATGGATCACTCTTCCTGACTATCAGCGGGTCCTACTGTGGTGCTCCACCGGTCATCACCTGGGTAGCGAATAACAGTACTCCACACGTCAGACGGGCAACTTCGGTCGCTATTGCATTCATTATGACCAACGCTGGCGGTATCCTTGCCACCTGGCTTTTAGGCACCTTATCTCCACAACCCAACTATACAAAAGCTACAATCACATTCATTATCATGTCAGTGGGTATGGTGGTGCTCTCCATCGCCACCCTCGCGTACCTTTGGTACCAGAACCGCTTGAAGTCGCACAGGCGGCAATGTGGTACTCCTGAGGATGAACCCAAAGGTCTGGGCGATAAGAGTGCTTGGTTTATCTACAACTTGTAGTATACTTGCAGCAACAACATCTCGGAGAGTCATAAATACCAAAAGTAGTATGGTGTGCATGGTGTACGAGAGTGTCCCTGGACTATCCCAAAAGCATCGCTCTGAAGTGTCTCTCAAGACGAGTCCAAACATAGATGAAGATGGACGTGGATTATTCAACTATCTATTACATAAAAATCAGGATACCCCTAGTTACAAATGGAACTATTTATTCATCGTTTGCTTTGGTATGCTGCTACGTTCCTACGTGGACGTACCACACCACGTCGTAAGACGTCGTCTGCTCTCCCAGGTCATCCATGATCAAATTGATTGACCTGTGGCAAAAAACATGCACAGCTGCTACACATTGTAAAAGGAAGCTGCCCCAGTGAGGCTCGAACTCACGACCTTCCGATTGCGCTTAACAGTCGGACGCTGTAACCAACTCAGCCATGGGGCAGTTATTTCTCATTTCCCATTGGATCATATGAAGGCCAATGGCCAGTGCATTCAGTGATCCATCAAACTACCGAATGTCCGTCGTAAATTATCTCATCATTGCTTAATTCTCTCCACGTCCTAGCTTATCCAGAGAGCGAATACCCTGCTCAAACCACTCTTCTCTTGATATCCAGAACTCTGCACGGTTCTTCATAATGTCAGCGAGGACAGCACCGCCCAAGAATACCATGTGCTTCCGACGGGGAGGGTCTTCGATGCGGATTTTGAATTTCTGGGGGAGGCGCGAAACATGTGAGCGACGTTGAAAGGAATGGAGAAAGCAAGAAGCACGCAAGATGAAAGATAGAAGACGAAATACGTACATTCAATCGCGTTGGATCGCCATTCAGCACACGCGTAAGATACAACTGTTTCATTTCTTTCTCAAGCCGGCTTGGGAGGCCAGGGTACATGCTTGAGCCGCCTGAGAGAACGATGTGTTTGTACAGTTCTGCTCGGGTGTCAAGTGCTGCGTTTTGGATGGTTTGGAAGAGCATTTCTGGGTGGAACAGTGAGACGGTGGAGCGGGAGAGATTAGAGGCTTTCACCCACCTGCTACACCAGGCTGATCAATGTCCACAAGATGTGGTTGGAACATGCATTCTGGAGCTTCGAAGCGTTCTGAGCCCACTTTGATCGTTCGGCCATCGGGGAGCTGTGGTAAATAGGCTTCAGTCATACGACGATGAACGATAGAATTGAGATACCGTGTAGCTCTCTACAAGTACCGTCGTCTCTTCCGACAATTTTTGGTCGAGGTCGAGATCGTAACTGTAGTTCCATATTTCAATCGCATGAAGTTACACAAACCATCGGAATATTCACCTCACATAGCAAAGTTTCTCCTTAATTTCACGCACGGTCTCGAAATCAGCAGTACGGTTGAACGCATAACCGCGCATGAGCAGCAGTTTGATCAAGTACCGAGTGACATCTCGACCTGCAATATCCAATCGTCGGGTGAGATGTGGAAGGGCAAATCCGTCATATACAGGTACGATGTGCGTAACTCCATCACCCGAGTCAACAACTACGCCTGTTGTTAAACCTGCACCCGACCAACAATCAGCACCCAGCCATCATACGATGCAGAATAGATCTCACCTTGCGCATATAATGTCAATACAGCCTGAATCGCCACATACACCCCCTGGAAGCCATATTCTTCAAACATCACCTGCACCATCTTCTGCCGGTTGACTTTAGGGTTCATGGGTGGCTCCGTGAGCAGCACTTTACGGCCACGAGGGTCGACCTTCAGTTTCTCGTCGAAAGTGTAATCCCAGAGGTGCTTCATGTCTTCCCAGTTACGCACTATACCGTGTTCCATAGGTTGTGTGACTTGGAGGTAATTGCGGTTCTCGGCAGCTTCGTCGCCCACCATGATATCTTTGATCACTGCGGAACCCACGCGCTCCTCTGCGCGCAGGATGGGGCGGCCCACGACGGAGGGGAATACTGGATTGTGGGATTGGTTGACTTGGGATGTGTGCTTTGGGTGAGACTAACGCACCATGCTCTGGGAAGTTCGATCCTGCGTAGCCCACTTTGACGAACTGCGGGTGGGATTGAGATGATTCAGAGCGCGCCAAGGAAAGTTTGAATACTTACACCCGTGCCGTTGTCAACTACGAGCGGTGCTTCTGAGTCCATTCTGGAATGGTGCACGGAATGTGGTTATGTCGGATGTGATTGGGATCGTGGTGGATAGATACTTATGTATGTCACTGATCTTGTTTTAGTGGGCAACGGTTGTGTCCGACCAAACACTACTTATACCGAAACTTTCAGAAGTCGCAGTCTGCAGTGACCAGCTATACAATAAATTACAGTTGTGTTAAATAAGGTGTTCAGTACTTATATCAAAATCCGAAGTCTCGATATAAGTATGTATAGGGTATATCACAATCACCAAGTCCTTGTCGTCCGTTCAAGTCTCATCGGATATATTCCTACATCTACCTCCAACCGCCCTATTCGTCGTCTTCGCCACCTTTGATAAACAAAAAACCCTGCTATCGATATTGCCAAAGGGCCAAGCACCCCACCTAGAGTCGCGCCGACGACGATACCTGTTCGCGGGCTGGTATTCGAATTTATTGTGCTCGTTGAGGAGGGCGAAAGGCTCGGAGGGAAACTTGACATGGGTAATGTTGGTGTTGGGAGATAAGAGGAGGTCGCACTATTGTGCATATGAATGGGTCGCGGCATTTGTGGTACTCTCCGACAAAGACAAGACGGTGCTTACCTGCTGTTGGTGACATTGAGCGTGATTGACTCGACGTCGAAGCGGGTGGGAGAGAGCCCTTGGAGGAATGTGACGCCTAATATCGTCGTCTGCGACTCGGGCAGGTCATCGACGATGATAAGCTGACTGGTATTAGTATTGATCTGTGTTGTAATTGAGACGCCGCTCGGATCAGCAGTTAGGGAGAAATTGACGGTCGCGTTGGAAAAGGGAGATGTGCGCAGATATAGCGTTGATGCTGCACAGCATGAGCATAGTTGTAAATTGATGGAATTAAATGTGACGCACCTCTGAAGGTCAAAAATAACTGGGGTACAGCGTTCCCGGTTTGTGATATTGGGCCCGTTGTACTAGTAACAATTACCGGTGTTCCGTTAATACTAGGAAGATATATCTGCCTTGGCATAAGTAAGAGTTAACGAGACCTAGTTCGTGATAAGGGTGAAACGCTCACTGCCATGCGCTAAGGCATCCCATATCTGAAAGATTGCATAGGGGGGGAAGGTAGACGATATCTGGATTCGTACTGCCAAGGACGACTTGTTGTTGAGCAAAAACTACCAGAGTTACAATGCTAAGTAGATAAAAAGAGAGAAATGACCGAGAAAGTGGCATGTAAGGGAGTGTGGCGAAAAAGATTGGTAGAAGCCGAATCTTGGTGCTTATAACGAAATTAGTACTTCCAAAGTTGATCAGGAAGGGTGAAGTTTCATATTAAAAACCGGAAATACCGTGTGTCCTAACTTATCCTAACCTCGTTGCCAACGAGATATGCCGAACTTCAGGATCGACACTCACGATGCGCTGGCAGATGGGCACGGCCGCCCTAGGTAGCTAGCTAGCACGACTGGGATCATATTTTTGAGCTTGGACACATGGCAGTGGCCGCTTGCAAAGGCCGCGTATCAAATTGCTAAGAGAAAATTGATAATCAGGTGCACTAGACGGAAGACTTCGTGCCCAGGACCTTGGCTGAACCAACCTGCGCACTATGCGCTGTAATTAAATGATTGATTATTGATATGTAGGGCCAGTTAATTGACGATCCATGATGATTGGGCTATCTTGTTCGGAACCGTGACCGTGTGACTACAATGTTTGTGACCAACGTTTTCAATTCCTTGTTCCCCACAGCACTCGACGACAACGTCGCTGTTAGCTTTCGTTCATCATCTTTTCATTCTTTTACACTCTCGTTCTTTACAAAACTAAAACGTAGCCAAAACAATACTAATCATGTCTGCACATCAGGATTTCGAAAAGCGTAAGCACATGCGCTTGGTTGCTCGCTTCAGTCCAGGTTTTCCTGGATCTGTCTCGAGTTCTGCTACTAGTACTTCTAGTCCACAGACATCTGCTACACAGAATTCCAGCAGTGAGCTTACTTTCTAAAAGTCCTTGTAATTCAATGTCTAACAAATATTTAGCACCCAGTCCTACTTCGGCTCCAGCGACCACTCCCACCACCACCACTCCAACTTCTACCACCCCTGTAGCTACCTCTACCCAACCATCCTCCACTTCCGTCAACCCTACCACTACTTCCTCTTCTTCAACCACCTCATCAACCACATCCTCAACCACTACTTCCTCCTCGAGTACTTCTAACTTGCTTACTTCCTCAACTTTAGTCCCACAACCTGTGTTGTCTACGGTCAGTTTCTGATATTTTACACATACAATGCAGACTATTGATCATCCAGTAGACCCCTGCAGCAGCAGCCACTTTGTACACTACCTCCATGCTCACATCACCAACTAATATTATCATTGCTACCGGAACCATCACATCTGCAACTCCTTCTTCGACTGCTGGCTCTTCAGGCTCCATCAACACTGGTGCGGTCGTGGGTGGTGTCGCTGGTTGTCTCGCTGGTTTGGCTATACTAAGTTTCCTCATCATGTGGTGCATTGTATGTTTCATTTTGAAGATCCGCTTCGTCTTCTCATTTTAAATTTTAGCGCCGCAAACGCAAGTCTGATGAAGACGAATGGAGTGCTTCAGCTTTCAAACGCCAGTCCGCCATTCTTGTGGACGATCCTGAACCATCCTTTAACCCCCGTCCACCAACCATGATCGAGCGTCACAACGCATCCCCCGCTCTCGCTCAACACAACTATCAGAATTATTACGGTACTTATGGCCAACAAACTGCCTACGCTAACACCTTGCATGCTCAGTTGGCAATGCCACATGCTCCTCATGGTGACCGTAGTCACCTTACTAGGCAACCGTCCAGCGCGGCATACTTGTCTCGGCAACCATCCACTGCAGCATACTCCATTCCTAACGATCCTCAGGCACACTATGTTAATCTCGATCGCTCCAGCGTAACTCCATTCCAAGCCGCCCAATATGCAGATATATCACGTCAGCTGGGCAGCGAGCTACATTCCACTATGCCTCCACGCCAACCATTGGATTATTCTTTGCCTAGTCCCTTCGACAACGAAGCAGCGGAAGAAACCCATCTTGCTCATGATGCTATGCCTCGTGCACCATCCCCCGCTCACGTTGTCGATCCTTTTGCTGCCGCTAGTATATCATCTGCACCTGAGCCGGTCCCAGCGTCCCGCAGGCGAGACATCACCAATACCCAGCGGCCCGATACCGTATACACCGTGTACGAAGAAGGTGATGCCTATGATGGCATCTAAACGTCAACGCGACCAATCTCAACTCTATCTATCCACGTTCCTGCTTCTACGGTCTTCGGACTGTACCGTCGCCCCGTCATCTGTCACTTACTTTGTCTTCTTTACATTTTCTGTGCATGCTGGCTTGCCGGTGCCTATGTGATTGTCAGATCTTGCTCCAAACCTGTCACGTACACACCTTTACCATTCCGCGCTGTCCTACTACCCTGCGCCACCTCCTACTCATTGTGAAGGATCATTCAATGCTTGAATGTGATTTTACTCGCCGGTTAACGAGCCTCTCCTCGTTGATACCTATTTCGCGCTATGGTATTGCTCACCAAGAGCTTTTCTCGGTTTTGTCGCTTGTATTGTGATTATTATTGATTGCTTTCTGAACGGCTTTTATTTTCGCATGGTCGGCGCTATAGGATGCAAGCATCGGGCTTTCTAATTCAAGATACGTTTACTGGTGCACACATAAGCATTACGCATTGGGCCTGACATACATCACTGTCATGGAACCTCAGGTCAAGTGTACGAAAAATGTTCCATTCCCTTGTTCATTCCTCTTCCTCTCGGTCGTAAATTTTGTACGCCTACCAAACACCTCGCACGGCTAACCTGTCGTGGCGTCTTCAGGGTGACCCTTTCCAATTATATCCATTTATAACCCACAATGCGGCGACTACCAGTGGTCTCAGGATCCGTGCTGCCGATATGTATTCGAGGCGACACTGGAACATTGGTGACCACTGTTAGTCTTGTCGCTCTCACCAAGGTTCTGCCATCGTTCTACCTGCTCACGTCAAGTTCAAACTTTGCTGAATTCTCCATTACATATTTATTACGTTGGTTGTCCATGTCAGTGAAAGTCAAGAGCTGGATGGCTTGTGGTTGTCTGTTTGGGCAGCCATCGTTCGTTGTCGTTAGATCACCATGTCTCTATCCCCCCAATTCATGAAAAGCCTTTGGGTACGAAAGTATGTCTTTATATCGTCTGGTATTTTTGGATCCTCACCCAATATTGTATAGGTCATTCTCCGCAGCTGGCCATACGTTACTAGTCTACGATTATATCCTAACTTTCAGAGATGAAGTGAGTTTATTAGGTGACACTTGATTAATGTTCACAATATACCCTGGGCTGTAGTTCGTCTACATCTGGAACGCCCCCTGGACGACTGTCAAGGTCTTTTTCCTTCTCAACCGATATGGGAACCTTATCGGACAGACTGTCATCCGGCTGGAAGAGGCTGGTCTCCTCGCACATGATTCTCAAAAGGTATGTCGCAATCTCTTGAGTAGACATCTACCGAGTGACTAATTTCGTGCAAGTTCTGCCAATGCTTCGCAGTTTTCACCACTTGCTTTATGTTTGTATCTATCGAGTCGATTCACAGTGTGTAGTCCATCCATTCGATGATTATTGCACATTTTGAGGGTTTTTGTTTTTGTTTTACCTTAGTCCTCGTGCTTGTGCGTGCATGGGCTATCTGGGGAACTCAGAAGCGCGTGAAGAACATCCTCGCTTGGAGCTACGTAGGCTACGTCGCTACGCTGTTAGTCAGCTCGGCTTATAGTGTACACGCCGGAAATAGTGGGTCGCTTTGCTCCGTTTTTATTTTTATTTGTAAAAATGGTTGGGCTTCTGCAGTTCAGTATCTATTCCTCGATGTGATTCAAGTTTGCGTGACGACAATGCCTGGTATGTGATTGCTATTTGACTCCTGCAGCATATTGATAGTTTACTACTTTAAAGACGATCTGGTTGGTATATTGATGAACCTCTCATTGACATTACTGATGCTGCAACGCTAGTGGCTGGTTTATTTCGGAAGGTTAGAATGTTCTGTGCTGTGCGCTTGCGCTTACTGAAGACCGTCAATCAAGTCTTATTCTCGATACAGTCCTCTTCGTGTTGACTATGCGAAGTCTCCGGATACACTCTGGGGAATTTCAGCATCTCTACCCGTCTAATCTTCTCCATGTGCTCTTTCGAGACGGTGAGCGTGCTTCTTGGAGAGCTTCGTATGTAATTCACCATAATTACATAGCGACTATCTTTTTCATTGTGAGTGTAGAAAACCTGCATGATGCATCTTTTTGCCGACAGTGCAGATAGGCTAGTATGTTCAGTAATGCATTGACCATCGCTTCTTGGTGAGGCTCGATCATACTCCTGAGTCATCCCACCTACTCATGACGTTTAGGACTGCATTCGCGCACGTCAGTATTTTGGATTCATAGCGTACCGTCGTTCTTTCTTATTGATTTACAGGATCCAAATTATTTCCTTGCTAAAGGGTGCGTTAGCCATAATGCGACTTCATTACAATCGATTCAAATATCGTATGTAGGTTTGCGACTCCGTTGCTTTCAGTAGTCGGTCAGCGCCTAGTCCTGAACCTTCGAGGTCTTAAAACGCGTACCTATACAAGCCGTGATCTCAGTCTTGAAGTGGACCGGCAACTTCGAGCATTTGCTGAAGTGGACTCGCTGGGCCTGGATGATGTGGAAGAATTGGAGGTTGTGTGAGAGTAGATGAGTTTCGGAAATATGGTTACAGGGTTCAATTTAACTTGGCAACCACCCAGGGTGCTGTTCTGTACAAAATATAGCGGGCCCTTCCCCCGGAATCTCCTTACATTTCCCATGCCTCTTTTAGTATATTCAGTATCAGGTGTATCCCTCGATTTCAATGACCATCTTTGACTGACTCTATGTACCAGTAACTTCTCCATAGTGGTTATTACTATTTACCGTGAGAAAATATCGACAGAATACACGAGATCGCCCATCAACAGAAACACACAGGCTCACAGCATCGTCCTGAACCGTCTGCTCCCCTGGCGCTGAAGTTTTTCACGCACTGAGTTATCGCGCGTTATGAATGTACTAGGTTTTTTTTTCTCCGGCAGTCTCTCAGCAAGTCCGCGACACACAAACCTTAAAATGAACTGGCGACATTGAGTAGGGTTTTCGCAGTGAATACCTCCATACCTTCAGTATACCACCCGTCGGCCTCCGTCGGCACTTACTGGGCTATCACATGTTTATGTAAGTATGTAATGTTTTTCACAACGTCAAGTTGACAGTATCAATGAATTCGGTGCCAGCTTGTTGGAAACATATGTCCAGGATCAGGCCTCAGAATCCGAATTCACGTCATTCCGAAAGTTCGACCGACCGGGTGTCAATGGTTCTGTAGACCCGTTCCTGCCAGTGAATTACAGCATTTCCATATCGATATGTCGATATAGTAGTCGGAGATGCGCAGCACAGCTTCGAGTCGGAATCAAATCGATCAAATGTCACAGGGAATAGGGAGTGTATGATCGTGTGATCAATTGATGGGTGAGTTGGTACCTTCAATAATGGAGCTGAGACTAGGACTTCGAGTCAAAGCTTCACCAGCCAGGGGCTGCTGTAGCTCGGCTCAAAGTCAGAAATATGTAACGTAACAATTGGGTAAGGCGGGGAGCCTCTGTCTCGCTCCAAAGGCGGTAAGCTTGTAATCTGGCCTATTGATGTGGAAAATAGCTGTGACCCATGAATTCTTGTCGATTTAGCAAACTTGGAATAATTAAACTGGTATGTTCTGATGAACTCTCCGTCTGTAAGGTACTGAAGCTTGCCATTTTTATGTCTTTCTAGCCATATTGCTGTCAACGCATTTGATTTTTTTTTGTCAGGCATCCCCTTCAAATTGCTGGATACGTGCGCACACCTGATCCGCCCTGTCAAACCATTGCTATACATTGCCCCGGCGCTGCCTCTAAGCTTGAGTTGTGCCATGCAATGTGCCGAGACATGATGTGCCTTTCTGTAACTTTTCCTGGTTTTCTTGCATCATTGTATCGTTGCAGATTTATTTATCTGAGGGGCTTCACAATGTCCTCTGTCCTTGGTACTATGGTGAGTTGACGCTGCCAGAAGACGATTAAGTACTGCGTGTGCCATTTTAATACCACGGTATGTATGTCTATGCATTCGACAAGGCACTAATTATATGCTAACACTGTCACTCAATCCGAACCCTGTATCAATAAAGTTGCCGTGGTTTATGTGTCACTGTCCTTGATCACTAGTTTTTAACTTTTTGACAGGGTATGTAGTATGTACACATCATTCTTCCTAGGGTGACCCTGCTCCTATATTTGGAGAATGCCCGGAAACATTTTGGCTACTCTGGAGCTATTCTACGTAGACTCTGGGGTCATGGCGGTTAGACAGGGGCCTAGGGCCAGTCGGCAGACTTCAAAAAGAGGACGGTGCTGCGTAGTACGTCATATGTGAGAGTATATGCCTTTGCACGCCGTAAAATATTCTTATACCAGCGAATGCCATTGGCGACTTATCTGCGAGTGGATCCTTGACTCATCCTCGGGGTCAGAAACGCTACCAACTTGCCTGCGGCAGAGCCCGGCAGTGGTGGTAGGTAACATCGCTAATTTGTCACGCAGAAAACGACCAATAAATGCAGAATGCGCTCAGCTGGTCTATCCGCTGACTAAGCTACGAATCAGATTGATCACCTGAGCTCCCTCCACTTCTGCTAATTTTTTCTTATTCATATCAGCGCAGACTCAGTACTCAGTGGCAGCTCACGAGACCAAATTTATTTTCTGTACAAATTACTTATCTTTTGCAAATATTTTTCGAAGACCATCTACTACATATAGTAATAAAGGCCCCGCAATTAACGTCACGCCGGTTCTCTGATGCGGCTGGATTCCCTGACTCTCACTTTGTCACTTAATATTAATATTCTAACAAAGTTGCTGTGGTTTATGTCGGACACAGGCGGTGACAGTACTGTCCTGGGCTTCAACTTTTCATCGGGGTATGTAGACATCTTCAGGGCGACCCTCCCTGATATCGGCTAGCGACTTGACTGTAAAGTCACTGCGAAAACCAATGTCCCTGGTAACACCGTGGTGACTGGTCTCGAGATCTTACTGTTCACCGGGGACACCCTCGCCAAACACTGACAGCACAAGGCACCTAGGAACGATTATCTTCCTTTTCTTTTGGTCTGGCTATTACTAGTAGGCGACACTAAAGGTACTGTCAGGTTCGAATTCATTTCTCCGCCACGTTATGTTGTCAGTGCTCGTGTCATCGGGAGTCATCATGCCTCTGTATACCCTATAAAGCTTAACGAGTCTTACACTGGGTCTCTTATCGTTGAACCTTCATCATTATCTGTGCTCTTCTGCTCATGATTCTATCCCTCGAATTCTTTCATGAAATCTGGGTGCGGAGGTAGGTCTGTGTCTCTTGCGACATCCTTTAATTCTCACATTTTTTGAGATCACTCTCCGCAGCTGGCTACACTGTCCTAATATACGATTACTTTCTGACCTTGAATGATGAAGTGAGTTCACTGCTTGACATGCATAATTTCGAAAGCATAGCATTGGTTCTAGATCTTGTACATTTGGAATGCTCCTTGGACAATCGTGAAAGTCTTGTTCCTCATCAACCGATATGGAAATCTTGCTGGGCAAACTCTCGTTCAGTTGGAAGAGGCCGGCATCCTCGTACATTCCCAATTTGTATGTTGCAGCTCACGAGTAGACGTTCATTGATTTTTGGATGGCCCAGTTCTGCCAAAGGTTTACCATTGTCACTTCTTTCATTATGATCATATCTTCAGAGTCAATTCATAGTGCGTGCCTCGTTTTAGTGGTGGCTTATGCTAATAATCAGTACCCAGTACTTGTGCTCATACGTGCGTGGGCCATCTGGGGGGCTCGGAGGGGCATGTCAAATTTTCTTATCGGGAGCTATGCGTCCTACCTCCTTATTCTGTTGGGCATATCTTCGTTTGGTGCACACCACGATTCTAGTAGGTTTGTTTTCTTTTTTGATATTTTCTGATATAGTTGCCCCCGAACAGGTGAGAATTTTCAGTACCTCGAATTAGCCAAGGTCTGCGCGTCGGCGATGCCAAGTATGTGGTTATTATGTTGCCTCGCCTGCAGACTAGCAATTGATTATCACTTCAAAGAATTAATGGTTAGTTGGCAACTACATGAATTCAAGTCAATGCATTGATGGAAATATCATTGGCCCTGTCACAACGTTAGTGGCTCTGCTATGTCGGAAGGTTAGCAGCTGTGTTCCATGTTCGCAGGGCGTGCTGAATATTAGAAAGTTTTGTTCTTGATGCAATAACCTTTGTCTTGACAGCAAAAAGCCTGCGTAAATACTCGAGGGAATTTCAGTGTCTCTACCCCTCCGATCTCTTCTACTTGCTTTTCCGAGATGGTGAGCATGCTCGCACAGATTTAGAGCCTCATCTGTAACTGACCATAATTCATTAGCAACCATGTTTTTTTTGGTGAGTGTACAAGACGTGATATATCATATTTCTGACAACAAGGACCAGTTTAGCATGTTTAATAATGCCACAATCTTCGTGTCCTGGTGAGACTCGCTCGAACTCTCAATTGATCCCATCTGCTAATTTTATGGTTTAGGACTGTGTATGCGGACGTCAGTCTTTTTATTCACAACAGATTTCTTCTTCCTGGGTAACACGAGACAATCTACAGAGTCCATATACTTTCTTGTCTAAAGGGTACGTTAGTCATCGATGTGACCTCATCACTTTATGTGAATTTATTGCATGTAGGTTTTCGGGCCCTTTACTTTCAGTGGCTGGTCAGCGCGTGGTCCTGAACCTGAAAACTCTCCCAACGCGTACATATGCGACATGCGATCTCAGCCGTGAGGTAGATCGACAACTTGAAGCATTAACAGAATTATACCACTTGTCATCTCGAGGTCAAGGTGTCCTTGATGGCCCAGAAGGTGGCAGAGAGAATGAGGAAATGTGAACCGAATTATATGTAAGTATTAATTAAATCCACAAGTACTAGGACTAAAGAGATCAGATTGGCTGTTCCATACATTGTAGATATTTGTACCGATTAGTGAAGGTTGTGGACCCTCCGTGTCCCCATATTTTTATTTGTATTCCCCAGAAGTGCTTGGTATCTCAATCTTATGTTGATCAGGCCTCAGGACCGAATGTATACGCTTTACATATTAGTATTATATCATTGCTATTTGACAGTAATTATCCTGCAAAGGCCTTGCAGCTGTGCTTCACTGAACCTTCCGATCGGAAAATTAAAGGCTACCTTCTGCAATGACATGTTCCTGATTTTGTCGGCAGGATTTTCGTGACCTGATTGAAATGTCATAAAACATTTGGTGTAAATCTTGAGATTTGATTTGCGCCAGAGTCATTCTCACTCCCTGTAATTTCTTTTTCTCTAACGCCTCCGCCGCTGGGCCCATGTATGTTACATTGCATGTCAGCAACTTAAGGGTTGAGTCGCAGCGAAATACCCACAAGCCCAAACACATTTTAGGGCGATCATCGAAGGCTGCTATCACTGAGGTTTGGGCTTCTGTCTCCCAAAATTTTCTTTTAGATTCCACCATAAGCGCGTGATATACACGACAATAGCTGGGATTCAGAACAATCATGTTTGGCCTTCTGTACGTAGGAATCTAGGATTGATATTTTATTATCCGCTTATCCTGCAAGTGGTAAGACTTTGAAGCAAAGCACACTTACATCGTGCTCGACCTTCTTTGGTCGGATACACATATGAAGGGCTAATATCCGGCGTCCTCAGAAATTGAATGGTTGTGGTCCCTACCAGGTAGTTCGTCGCCTGCAAACCCGTGCTTTGTTGTTGTGTAAGTGATGCGCCGCAGGACCCCGTATATGAGATCGGTGACTCGTCAAGGATGAACCATACCATTCCATCCCAACACCCGCAAGTGGGCAGTCTAGGGCGATGCTTGCCATTCGACCCCAAACGTCAATCTCACAGCCTCCTGCCAATACATAATCCTGGATCCGAAGCTCATTCAAATTTCTGGCGCCTAATCGATATCACTTAGGCCCACGAACTGAACCTGGCCATGCACTGTCGACTTTGACTCGACATGGGCAATTTGTCGTGTTCATGAAGGGTGGTAAAACAACAAATAGACGTGTTATCGGAAACGGTAGATCCTTGGAATAAGATCACTGGCGTTGGTTTCCAGTGCTTCAAACGTGGGATCATGGCGAATGGGCCCGGTCGAGGGAAAAGGAAGTAAGAATCATCCCCGTGTACCTGTCACCTCGCATTTATCCGAGCATGAGGAACGCACGCCAGAGTGCTATTCCGATATACAAGGCTTCCGTGATCATAATGTTGCTAGAGATATGTAGCGAATGTACTTTTCTGGATACCACGGCAAGAGGAACTATCTTCGTCTTCGACAGCAAATCGGGGGACTGATCGACACTTTGTTTACCTCCACGAGTGATGGTCAACACAGCCGCGTGTTCTGGACATCTACTCATAGAGTGCCGATGTTCTCGTCTGTTGTGAACTTCTGGGGAGTTTTGTAGATCCGGTGACTCGTGTAATGTTCGGGCGACGGGTTGCTGAATATGACCGAAGTTGGTCTTAATCGATTTCTCATTTGATGTTCGCATCAGAAAGTGACATCACGATAGAGCATACATAGCTAGTGGTATGGCAGCACCCGATGATCGCGTTGGTGGGTGAACCTGACATGCCGTGGCGGTCCCGCGCTAGAGAAATTCTATTAACACTCAAGCGCTCACGCTCACCAATCATGTGAAAAGCTAGTGTTTCTGCTGCGTCACACGAAGAAGGTGAGAACCGCAGCGGTGGAGCCTGGCACCAGGCCTGTGTCTTATTTGCAACAGCGGTTCCGCACGAACAAAATCTGAACATGCAGGTAAACATGAGCCTGAGGGCCCCGCTAGAATTCCAGTCGTTATGAATCGTATAAAAAAGTGGATAGCCATAAAATTCCAGCGATATGAACGACTCAAGGAGGACATGCTGCTTCTCGCAGTATTGGTCGATCTTGAGAACAGTGGCACCATGCTAACTCGGTAACACATTAGAAGATTAGGTAAGCAATTTGCATAGCTCTCACTTTCCGAGGAAGTCTGTTTGTGCAGGACTGGGCATAGCTAAGAGTGCGAATTGCCATACTCCAAACTCCATTATTCGCCATTTCTTCACTAGTCCATTGGAGCTGTCTTTTCATTTCACCTAATAACCGGTTTTTTCTTTACGAACGCGTCACGAAAACCAGTGCTCATATCGCCAACCGATCATCACTAAACGCCTCAACTTCAGCTCATGGCCCAGCCTTACTATGACGGACATCCATTAGAAGAGTATTTGACAGGTGCAATTACTTACTAACTATCCTTGTAAGTCACTACTCATCCTTACTTCGCCGCAGATTCAGGTGAAGTTCCCGAACAAATGCCTGGGAGCTGGCCACTTCTCTCAATCCTCCAGCACTCATTCACGGAATCGCCAGAAGTTTTCAAGTACAGTGCCCAGGTGGAAAAAATTTGTTTCGTTATTTTTGGCGCGCTTCAGGTATGTTCGCTTTTCGTAGTCATAACACCGTTCCTGAGCTCGCTTATATCCTCGGTCAACTTATCTCTCTTCACTCACCTACGATGTCATGAAGTTCCTCAGCTCGCTCTTCACTTCTGACCGGGTCCACAAGCGCACACAAGCTTTCGCTGAGCGCTTCAAGTATGGTGTCATCACATCCTCCCTCCTATCTCCGGGTTTTGCAAGTACCCCCGTCCCTCATACACACCGCCGTTCGTTTTCACCCCAATTCCCCGGCAGGCTCTCAAGCAATCACAGCAGAAATACTAGCGGAGCTGAAAGCATAGCGACTGGTCAAATTTCCCTAACAATACCCGCCGAACCAGAACCACCTGTATGGCCTATAACATTTTCCATCATTCTTGCTGTCGCAGCGCTCAGCGCTCGATTTTATACCTTGTTTGTTCTGTTGCTTGTTAGCGCACTGTATTATATGCACGTTCATCGATTGGATCTACACTCTAAACCTGACATCATCACACCTGTGAGCCTCACAATTACAATTTACAGGCAATGAACTTACCGCCCTTTTGTAGTCTCTGGAAGCACTCCAAAATTTAATCATAGCAGGCAAAGTGTGGGACGCCGTTGTCCAAGATGCCCTCGATACCCTAGAGAATGAAGAACGAAGGTAATTGATATGACATCATAGTAATTCGTGCCCTAACCGGGTCCTTTGCAGCATTTTTCACGGACCATGCTCCCCAATAATGACTTTTTCGTCGCTTAGGGTAGCACTATCAACTTCCCTGCTCACGACCCAAACTCAATGTGATAACGTTCGTCAACTGCTTTCAGCTATTGCATCTCCACCCGAGCTTGCGCAACTTTCGGAAATGTATGCTCCGCCATCACCTATGAAACTCACGTTCTCTCTAAATAATGATAATCACCGACCGCTTTCTATGCCTGGATCTCGGCAACATGACAACTTTACTTCCGTCCGTGATCACAAGAGGTCAACGTGGAATGGGTCCTACTCTGCTCTTGCACAAGCAGGAAGTCCTATATCCCACATTGCACAGAGGAGAGAAAGGCGGAGATCAGACCTTAGCGCACTGCTTGGTGCTGCGTCACCGTCACGAAGAAGCAGTGTCAGTGCGCCCACGAGCCCATCGGCTCACCAACCACTTCTTGATGTGGTCCAGGAGGATGATACTCACCCAGGAGATTCATTGCCGCCAGAGGGTGAGGATGCTTGCTTTGGAGCTGCTGCTCTTGATCTACGCCGAAAACATCACAGTCAGGGTATGAACAAATTTCGTACACCACCCCGGAATTCTGCTGTATCATTGTTGAGAAGTAACTCTGACTCGAAGCACCTTCCAACAATGTCCCCTGCCTCGAAATACACGAGCATGCAAACAAGCCGGCATCCGCTTTCCTTTTCATCTTTGAAGCAGTCACTTCATAGCGCTCTTGCTTCGAAACGATACGCATGTTCTCATTTATTGGCTCTTCGTTTCGAAGGGGAAGATGATGATACTTACTGGGAGGACGTGCGTTCACTCATGAGTCTCCTTACGACAACATTAGTCGATGCCTCCTCGAGACTTACTGAGGTTCTGGATGAGGTGGAGGAACAGGAGCGAGAACTGAAGAACGCAGTCGGATCAGACTCGTCATCCGACGTACAGGTTCCCTATTCACTACCATCGCCTCCACTCCCCACTTGTCCTATTTCGCATTCGATCTCCCAAATCGCGTCCTTCGCCCCTCTGCCCAGTGACCTTGCACGGTTTGCAGCCCACATCGATACTATTTCTTCCGCCCTCAACGATGCACGAGATCACCTCGAGCAATGTGTGACCTCGCTGAAAGAAGAAACACCTTTCAGGCATTCTCTACAGTTGTCGACATCCTCCATCGAGGAGCCTTCTAGTCACCCCGCTCTTCTGGCCTATGAGCGTTTGCGTCGTGAGATCGGTCTCGCCTTGCGGGAGTGTGAGCGCGGCCGGGAGAGGCTCACAAATATCATATTCCACCAAGTCCTTCCCCAGAGGAACCAGATGACCTTCCCACTTTAGCTCTCGACATGGGCAGCGACGACTCTGACAAACCTGAGGAAGCATCACCAGGCATGGATGCGCAGAACGAAGACATTGGGCTGACAGTAATCTCACCATCTGGAGAGACATTCGATGCAGATGATGCATCGTCCCCTCTGCTACTTGCAGCGTCATCGCATCATTTACCTCCGCCTGGCATCGAGCAGGTGTTTGAAGCTGAGACAGGGAATTCGCCGGCGTTCACGCGTGAACGGTCGAGGATGACGAGAGAGGAGCGGATAAAACTTGCGAAGGCACGACGAGAGAGTGGGGGTGGAGTTGCTGGGACCGATGAACATGCGCCCAAGATTGAGCGGTGGGGGCCGGGTGGGGAGGTGGTGCAGGAGTTGAAGGATGTGATATGGAAGGTGGGGGAGCGGCGCAGACGGATGACGGAGGAGCAGTTGAGGAATGCAGCCTCGTCGATACCAGCGTCTAGTCATGGGAGCGTGACCCCAATAGAGATTGTGCAGCAGGGTGGGGTAGGGTCGTAGTACACTGCTAACCTGGTTGCATAGAGTATGTACTTTATACTCGTTTTATTCAATGGTGTGCACCACATAATGTAGTATCAGAGGGATTTGGATGTTAAATCTCGGCCGCCCGAGATGGTGTTCCATCAAGCTGACAAATTTCTTAAGAAAAGTAAAAAGAAATGTCTAATGTTAGATGTGCTAGGTCAAACCGCAGTCTACACGATAAGTTATTTGCAGAAAACTGGTATCTTTCTTAAGATGTGTCCCAGAATCCATCCCAGAATTGCAGGTCTTTCCCCTGTCCCTCCCTCCATTCCTCCCGCAATATGTGCTGCCCCTGCACAAGTCTGAGCTCTCTGCCCCTCATCCGTTTGAGTTTTCGCACGGGCTCAGCTTCATCACGCTCATCGTCGGTAGTCGTGCGGTCTTCAGGCGGAAGCCGAAGTGCAGAGGCGTTGGTGAACTCAAGGATCGAGTACGTCTTGTGCAGAGCAGCAGCAGCGGCAAATGATAATGGGGTCTGTGTTGCTGAATGAGGTTTGCTGTCTGAAGGCGTGAAGGATGGGTTGAAATGCCCGAGAGTTAGTGCAGAGAAGAGGTCGCCTACTCCAGAAAAGTATCCTGTAATCAGTGGGACGAGTCTGGCATGTACTGTAGAATGGGAGCTTGTTCCTATCGTGCGGGATGAGGAGATGCAGAGGAGATAGACTTGTTGGTTATCCGCAGAGGCCGGAGGCTGCATGGTTTCAGGTAAGACCCTAGATAACCACGGCTGTAAGGGGACTGAGGAAATAATGACGTGCTCAACGTGCTTGTGTAGAATAGATAGGGTGTCACGAAGAGCGTCTAGGGAGATAAGTGGTACACCAGTAAGAGTCCTTTATCGTGTTAAATACCGTTGATATGTGATGAGAATGCGCTCACTCGACTTCAAACCAGTTTGGGGTGATGATAGTCGCAAAAGAGAGCATCTCCTTGTATATGGGTATTACGTCTGGTGATACATAGAGCTGTCCTGAGTCACCAAGCACAGCTGTGTTTGGGTCATCAATATAATAAAAATTCTGGCAAGGCGTTTGCAAACTTACGATCCATAAGGTATATGAGATGTGGGTTACGTGACTTGAGTTTTTGCGCAAGTTCCTTTATGACTTCCAAAGCAGCGGCGTTTGGTATATAACCTGTGAGAAGTCTGTGGGGAGATAGCAAGCCAACCTCATCCATCATCTTAAAGATCGACGCGAGTTCTTCTCCAGATGTTCGGGTTCCACTGGTGCGGCCATAACCTGTATTGAGTAAAGTTTTACCAAGAAGTGATGATGGCGTGGTAGACTCACCAGTGTGATTTGAAAAATTCACGCTGTTGACTACCTAGGTACGGTCAGAAGGTGTTCTGCTTGAGATGAAAGTCATACATCGAC
The DNA here is from genome assembly GCA_016800925.1 of Suillus spraguei. NCBI lineage: Eukaryota > Fungi > Basidiomycota > Agaricomycetes > Boletales > Suillaceae > Suillus > Suillus spraguei. Next base: position 199,222 of record JABCPU010000051.1, on the reverse strand, counting down.
ATCGTAGCCTATACATTGGAGGGGGAATACGGCAGCCTTTCCGCCCACGTAACCGTATGCAACGTGTGATTGAATGCTCAATATCCTGTTGTCTTCATCCGTTGGCTCACTGCTTGGTGTTAGTTGCGGAATCAAGGGATTTAAATACAAAACACGGACCATAATGTGCCATTTACTTGAGTGGTCTCTGGCATTGATTGTATGGTCATCGTCGCCTCGTCGAAGTCCCTGCTGACTCGGATTCCATGACCGATCCGGAAGGCCCGACAGAAGCGTAAATTTCCTTTTTTGTAAAAGCTCTTTCCACGTGTTGCCATCGTGGTTGACGACGGCTTTACAAATGGGAGGGGCGTGTTCCGTAGTACTGACGTTAGTGGAGAGCTTTTGAAGCTTAAGCTTGTTGTTTCAGTAGGACTCTGTGGTATGACTGACGGTACAAGGTTTGCTCTCATCGTCATCGTCATCTAAAGCTCTCAATGTCGTTTTCTTAGACTGCGTCAAACCTGGAAGGACGCATTGGATAGTTCTGAAGCCACTTTCCGCCAGCTCCTTACTTCTCATTCTTCGTCGGAATGGAAACATATTTCTTTAGCGAGCGACTCACCCTCACCAGGCAAGGGGAAGGCACGCGTCTCTCCAACTCCTGAGCTTACCGACGTCGTCGTGCACCGCAAAGCTATCAAGTCGGGTGAGAATGTGTACAGAGTCGTCCTCGACGTCTCAATCACCGACCAATCTGCTTCTCTCGATGCATGGAAGGCCGTCATTACCACTCCGGAACTTAGACAGGAGTGGGATCCCGCGGTTGAGAGCGCGCATTTGGTGGAAATGTTTGATCGTCAGACACGAATATCAAAGACTAATTTTACGCTTGGCTGGCCCGCCAAGTGCGTGATTTTTACGCCCATTTTTGAGTCGTATTGATTGTATGCTAGTCCACGAGATGCTGTAACGATTTCACGCCTCTACCAGGACACATCCACGATAATAGACATTTCTACCTCTTTACCACGCTCATCTGACGAGCCAGCGTACTTGAGGCCCTCGCCTCCCTACGTCAGATCCCAAGTTGCATGTAAGTCGTCTCGTTTTCCCATTACGGCTTCGCTAATAAATTTCAGTGTTCGCTTGGTGTATCCAGTATGTTCAACCATCCTCAACCCCACAGCCGCACTCCCCGGCCGATCAAATCAAACGGCGAATGTCGACATACATGTCGCAGCCACGTCTTCGCATTGCGTGTTTCTGGCAGCACGACCTTCGCGCGATCTGGAATTTTGGCTCTGCTTCCAGCGTGTGCCAACAGCTGTGCACGATGATGCTGGGTCTGTATAAGACCGTCCTAGCGCGTGGCTCTCGCATACCAGTGCTTACTGGGCACGGATATGGTGTCAGCATTGAGAAGATACGGTTCCAGCTCGACAGGCAGGCTCTCGCCATTGAATATGTGATACACTCTGAGGAGGAAGACCATGTAGGGGAGACAGGTCAGGGGCTAGACGTCATTAAGGAACACAGACGCCTCGTACGCTCCCTTGAATGCGTCCTTCCATCGAATGAAGGGTGGGATGTCCAACTAACTATGAAAGGCTCCTCTCAGAAGGTCGAAAGTCTCCCGTGGAACGCCACTGCCTCGCGACAGAAGCCTCCTTCTCCCATCGTGGGGAGTCGGCCACCGGAATTAACAGTTCTCCGCTTATCCCATGCACCTCTTCCTGATGATCATTCTATAGTCAAAGTTCGCGCGGTTATAGAACTCTCTGCGCCATCCAGCGGAATCAGGCTGAATGGGCTTCCGCAGACTATTCAACTTTTGGAAGAGCGCGATCCGTTATATTTCGTGCAGCAGCAGCAACAGATCCTACAAGATGCCACCAGTGCTGCAGATGTGAGCTTCCAAACGTCATCCTCAGTAAGTTCCGTTGCGTCGAGCTCCACGGCGCCTACAAGACCACAACTTGCGCGGTCGATGACTGAGCGACCTGTGGCAGCGGAAAAAACGATATTGTCGCGCGTGAAAAGGAGTTACATATACTTCTCGTCATTATTGCAGGAGCCAGAAGCGAAGTGGAAGCGGAGTGAGTAGAATTCATTTTCTGTGTCTGAACTAGTACTTAGATATCCTGCAGCTACGGAAGCACGTGGGGTGTCAGTGACTCAATTAGATTCTATCGATCCGACCCTGGTGGTGTATAGAGCAGAAGCCACTTTTGTTGGCCTTGGATTATGGGACTTGTACGGCGCGTTGGTTTCGCCTGGTGCTAGGGTGTTTTGGGACAAGCAACATGAGGATGCAACGCTTCTCGAAGATGTGAACGAGCTGACACAATTGTGGCATTTCAAAACCAAACCTGCGTGGCCCGTACAGTACGCAAATTTCACTTGATATCACTATGAATTACTTCTGACTTGAGTATAGGGGTCGAGACACCGTGCTCTTGAAAACTGTCTATAAATCTCCTACCACAATCCATGTATTCTCATTCTCAGTCGATGACCCATACTTGTTCCCTTCCATCCCTGCTCAGGACCCAACTCTTATTCGTACGCAGGTCGATCTTCAAGGATGGGCCATCGAAACACTCTCTCCAAGTACCACCCAGCTCACCTTGCTCGAACAGTCAGATCCCAAAGGATGGTCCAACAAAGCAAGCATACCACAGGCTATGATATCTGCTCTCGCTGGCGTTGGTGACTTTGTCATCAAGTGCGGCGGTCCCCCGGTAGTAACACGACTTGCGGCGGCGAAAGCTAACGACATGAGATATGATCATGAGAGGGGCGCCTTTCGCGTCGAGTATGAAGGCTCCGAGAATCGCCAAGCACCCACAACCATCACCGAAGATTCGGCAAATGAATCAGCCATACCTGCGAATTCTCGCACGATGCACACGATTGAGTGTGAAATCCGTTGTGACATGGACACATGGGCATCTGCACTTGATGTTGTTGTAGACCCCCCTCCGCATAGTGTCACAGCCCTGCGTCGTCACCGACTATCCGCTGGTGGAGGTGGACTGTGGTTGACGCTCACGCACGATGCTTTGTTCGCTGCAGATGAGAGACTTCTGGCTATCGTACGCCGTGGGCCGATGGGATCTGGGAAAGATAAGGGCGTGGTGATGGTCAATGGGGCACGTGTGACTGTCGATGTCGAAGAACTTCCTGAGCAGGAGATTAAGGCACTTGCGAAGCGCAAACGCATCAAGCCTGTACGCATTCCGCTCGACCAGCCCCCAGTCGTGGGCGTCATTCGACGACGGCGGGCAGAGTGGGACGCAGACGACGATATTTTGAGTAGCTCAAATTCTACCCCCAGAAATTCATCACCTGAACTCCCTGAACCTGCGAAGCCCACGCCAGTGTCAACGTGGTTAACATCCCCGAAAATTACGAGTCCGCTCGCCAGCTTTTGGTCGACTGCAGTGGAATCAGCGACGACTACGACACAGCAAGCGGTTGCTGCAATGGCTCCTGGGGATGGATGTGCTCCATCTGCATCACGAGCGCCCATGCAACATGCTGCGGAAGCTTTGCAGTGGATGCGAGATCTCCAGTGCGGTGGTCCGATGCAAAAGCCGGGTGGGTACCGCTGGGAGACAAGAGTATGCCAGTACATCGCAAACTACTCACAGACATCTCGCCCTCCATCCCAGTGCACAAAGGCGAGAAAGTCATCGAAGGAGTCTCCGCAGAAGAAGTTGCTGCTGTTGTGACAAACTATGAGTGTCGCAAGCAGTGGGATGTCCGATTTTCTTCTGCCTCGATCTTAGAGAGGTTCGGGTCGAAATGCCATACTGCGTTTGTTGTGTCCAAAGGAGGATTTCCTTTCCGTGACCGGGGATTCTTCGTGGCATCTATCATGGCTCGCTCCAGGCTTCCACTCTCAAGTTTGGATCTCACACCGGGAGAGACGGGTCCTTCACAAGACGCTCGTTCTGTTATATTTTGCGTGTCCGCATCTTTCAGCCCACATTCGGCTGCATCATTTTCTCCATCCAAGTACAATCCCTATGCACTGCCGATTGGGCGGACGTATATTGATGGCTGGATGTTTGAGACCCTCGACCCGTATACTAAGGAGAACTATGCCATTCCCTCGACACGGTGCACCAGAGTCGTCGCGGTGGACTATGCGGGATCCATACCGGTAGCAGTGAACTCGCTTATCAATAGCGCCCTCCCCAAGTCTATACTTGCGGTGGAGACCTACCTGAAGGGCAATTCACCGATGCCATACACAAGACTTCCAACAGCAGGTGTTGTCCTGGCAGAACAGAAGGGTGGCACTGGAGTTAATGCGCCATCTTGGAGATTAAGGAGGAAGGACGAGAATCGGAAGTTGATTGTGTCGACCTTCAATCCTGCTAATCAGACTCATCGCAGTGTTGTGTTGCTCACGATGATCGGTACCGCATCAGGTAAATCTGATGATCTCACTCCTAGGCCGAGCAGAGCGGGTCTCCCAGTCCTTAGTCTACTCCCGAGGCTCGGGCCAACAATCCAGCAGAACTCCCTACACCTCCGATTCCTTCATCTGCGCCATACCCTCGTAGGACTTCTTCAGCCTCTGTAGGCTCTACCTCTGAGCCCTTAAAATCATCCTCTTCCGCGTTTACATTGAAGGGTGAAATCAAACATTCTACAGATCTTCTCGTTGCCGAGATCGTCGTAGACTCGAAACTCTATCCAGTGGGCTATGAAGTATTTATTACATCCCGTCCACGAGACAACGCGAAGTTTATCCCCCTCGAAACCTCCTGCGAGAACGACATGGAACTGGTCTCAAGCGCAAGTACAAATGACCTGCCCATCAGTTCGAGCGTATACACTATTCCTGCTTCGCCACTACATTCGTCAGGACTGAACGCTGATCGACCACCACGACATCTCTTAAGGTTAACTTTACCCACAGCTCAGTACCAGGTGTCTACGGTAAATGATCCGCTTACAGGCGAGATCAGAACAGCACCTCCAAAACCTCAGTGGTTTAATGATTTGTATGAAAAAGGGTTTGTGGTTCAGGTAGAGATTAAGCCTATCATGGCGCCTGCTTTGGGTACCAAAAAGAGTGACAGTGGTGGTTGTGAAGGTCAGCGGCACGGATGTTGGGATTGCTAGCGAGAAGGAGTCATTAACGGCACTTGGACGCGATGAGCTCCAGGATGATCGGGTCTCTCGTATGCCTGTACTGCAAAGGTTGGTCATACATTGTGGTTCATGCGCAAGCTGTTACTGACGCACGTTATCAGATCCGCAGACGACGGAGACTCTTTCCCCGACGAGCTCAAAGAACCCCTGTCCCGCGCAGACAATCTCCTCGATAATGGCGCTACCATCGCTGCTATCGATATCAAGGAAGATCCGGAAGCACTTGAGGAGAGTCGACCAAAGGCGGAAGTGATCGAAAACGGGCCGCCCTCGGTAAGTTTAATACTAAGAATATAATAACTTCCCTAAGCCACGATGTTATAGGATACCCCCGAGAATGGTGCTGTTACGCAGGTTCTGCCGCCGCCATTATCAAATAGCGGATTTTTTGGATTCCTAAATGCTTATCCCAATCCGCTATCTCGCTGGACCGTCAAGGAGACTATTTCACCAATGCCACAATCTGTTTCATCTTCTCGTCGATCGTCTGACAGTGTTCTGAAGCTACCTGATGGGCTATCAGGGACAGAGACGGAGAGCACGAGCCCCACGATGAGAACACGCATTGTTCGGATGCCGACAACATTCTCGGTGTCGACTGTTCTAATCATAGCATTAATTGCTTTCTTATTTGGATCGTTATTGCGATCGCTTCTCTCACCTGCAGACTTCATTTACGCTGTGACGGATCTTCAGGATGACGAGAAAAAAAGAAAAAGCGCGGAGTGGCGGGAGCTCAGACGGTTGTTGGAGGTGAAGTATATTGTCGGTGGATGGGACTTTCTGATTGCAGTTGTTCGCCGAGATTGATGGAGATTTGTGATTTGTTTACACTAGAACTTGCATGTATCATATGTTCTAACGTATTGTAGTGTAATGAAAGGAAGTAGAACGTAGGCAGCCTTGATGAGCATGCGGCAAACGGCGTGTAGTTTTTTTGGTGGCAAAGTCGGCGACAATTGGAAATTTCCCATCTAGTATGACCTTGCGCCTCTCGTTTGGCACGAATTCAATCTTCCCATTCGCCTAATCCTTCTCTCTCCGCCAGGTAACTTTGTCGCCGTCGTTGTCGACGACGATCAGGCATATCTTGACGCTGTTGTCGTTGTGCTGTAATATCTTTCTTTTTTCCTCACTCGTTGGCCGGAGAACCTGTGCGCTGTCTGTCCAGTTTGAGCTGCCTTTATATATCTTTGTGGCTTACACAGCTCTAAAGTCTCTGTCATCGACTCTATTTTCCACCCGTCAAACGCGATACGTGCGCTCTCTTTCGCTGATCTTTTAAACCCCTTCTTGTGTTTCTACTTTCTCTCGTCAACCTGTATCGGAGCTCTTCATGGCCTCTGGCCCTCCCGGATCAATGCCTGCGCAACCTCCTGCAGGCGAACCCTCTCCCCCCTCGTCGGATCCATCTTGGGAAGGGGACAGGATGTTTGTCGCCGCATATCTCATTACCTTGCTCCAACTTAACTTGTTGGCTACTCACCCAGGTTCAACATTTACATTTATGACTATTGCAATAAGCGTGGATTCCGTAAAACAGCTCGCGAGCTGCTAGTAGAGGCTGAAATACCACCAGACTCTGCTCCCCCCATTAATGCACGTCAGGGTCTACTTTTCGAGTACGTCTTCCTCAACTTCTTCCCTAAGCGCTCGACTAATCCAATGTGCGGCACTCCAGATGGTGGAGTGTTTTTTGGGTACTTTTTACAGCGAAAAGCAACGGAACAGGAACGGATGATGCTATGGTCTATACACAGGTATGTGGAGCTGGGATTGCAACGTTCTTAGCACTGTACCAACCGTGACCTCTGAAACAGCATCAGCTGCAGCAACAACACCTCAGACAGCATAACGCGCCCCAGATACGACAACCGCCTCAGGCGATGAGTCGTTACATGAACGGTACGCAAAGACCTCAAGCATCGATGCCACCAAACGGCCAGATGCCTAACGGTGTTGGACCTGCTTCTTTGCCAGGTAATTCAGGCCCAATGCAAAATGGCGCCCAGGGCCCCATGTCATTCCCAATGAACGGTCCTCAAACTAATGGTATCCCGATGTCATCGGGCGGTCCTCCAGGTCAACCAGGAAACTTCTCGCAGCTACTACCAGGACAGCAGAGGCCAGGTGGTCCTCAGCGACCAAATGGCACTGGACCTCCATTCCAATCTCCGACAATGTCTCATTCTCCTCATATTACAGGAGGCAACCCTGGTTCTGGACCCCAGCATCCACAGCCGATGAATCAACTAGTGGGTCCGTCCGGTCAACTTACTAACCTCAATCGTCCCATGCACCCTTCAAATTCCTCTCTTGGCTCTGCTCCTCAGACGCAGACGCCGCCATTTTCAATGGGGCGGTCGCCCAGTCGTCCTGGTACCCCCAGTCAAGGTGGTGTGATGCAACGCAGTCCATCGTTGGTAGCCCGCCAAACGCCATCAAACGATCCAAATCTAGCCATGCTCCACCAAGAACTTGGTCGTTTACCCCCCGATGTTGTTTCGGCGGTCAAAGGGCAATTGGGTTTGGGTGACAAGGATATGTCCTCGCTTAGCATGCAAGATAAGGTACTTTCATCGTCATCGTCATTATGGAAAATGTATTAACATGAATCACCTCAACTACAGCAACGAATCCTCAGTGAAGTGCGGCAGCGGAGCGTAAAGGCATCACAACTTGGTCCTGGGGGTTCATCGAACTTACAAGGGATACAAGGGATGGCTCCTCCCGGGCAGCTACGGCGACCTGTTCAACATCCAACAATGCAACAGCTTCCACAGCAACAGCAACAGCAACAACACCAACAGCGCACCATAAAACGTAACAGCACGTCCCCTGGAGAAGAGGTTCTATTTCTTTTCTCGGCTTAATATTACAACGCATTAATTTATGAAATTTGACAGCATGGCACGCTCCCGAATAGCGAGAACTCGCCTCCGGACAGGAAGCGGCAGCGCCGCACACCTCCCCCCATGGAACAAACATCATCCATGGGTCCCGGGCCAGGATATCCGCACCCGCACCCGCACCCGCAACAACAGGGTATGCCGGGCGGGCCACAGCAAATGCCCAATGGTAACTTGATACGAGGGCCAATGCAAGGCGCGCCCATGAATAACTTCCAACCACACGGTGTTCCACCGAACATGGGTAATCCTGGTATGGGACTGCCTATGGGTGCTCCTGGTAACGCCATGAGCCCGGGCATGGGATCAGGAGCAAATCATAACATGATGATGGCGGCCAATGTCGCAGTAAGTTATCGATTTTTGCTGCGGCCCTTGGCTACCCCTCAACTGTTCTGTATACTTTGCAGTACCGACAGAGTATGACCGCAACGACAAAGAACCTATTAGCAGCGAACGCTCCTGGTGCTTCTGAGCAAAGTTTTCATCCTGGTCAACAGTTTGTTGGTCCCCAGAACAATCGAATCAGTCAGAACTTGACTCAAGCCAAACCTATGGGCGGCGGCATGGCACCACCTGCGTCACCAGCCATGGGTGGTTCCATGAAAGATCAAAAGGATGTTAAACCTATGATCAATAACCCTTCGGGTATACCAGAAGGGTCGCCTCACAATGCTCCCGCTGCTCCAGGCCAGGGGGGCCTTCATCTAACCCTACGGGGAGCGCACATGGCACTGCACCCCCAACGCCAAATACCATTAACTCAAGTATCACGCAGTCCCCTGCTCCGAACGGGACACCTTCAGTACCTCCGGCTTCGAATCCCGCGAGCCAACCACAACCCAATATGTCCGATCTACCACCTACTTTCATGTCTTCAGACTTCCTACAATCTATGTCGGCATTGGAGGACCTAGACCCATCCATGTTTCGGACAGACTTTGAGCAAGACTTCCGTGAATGGTTCGATCCAACCGGTCTGGATTCCAAGTAAATGGTGGATGGAAGATATGATTTTTTCGGGCTATGTGTTTGTTTGTTTCATTCCTTTTGCTTTTCGAACACTTTTACCTCAATTCATACGTGTACATGTTTTTTTTTGCGCTGACCCCTTGTTTTCTCCCTCTTCGCGCGGAATCAGGATGTCTTATTTATTGCAAAAGCTGCGGCGAGCAGTGACATCTTGGCTCCTCCCAGTTTAGATAGCTTATATTTGTTGTTGACTTGTTGCGATAGTTCCACTTGCTGTTTGTTACCTCGCTCGGTCACCCTCTCTCAATCTTGCTGCATGTATAACTAATCTCATCATGACCTACTTCTCGCTCATCCGTGTTTCATACTCAGGGCATCGTCATCTATTGAAGATCTGCATAGTGCAGACGCAGTTAAAAGTATGCGATCGACCTACTGTTACATGCTGTACATTCGAAGTGTCACATGTGCTGCGACGTTCATCAACCAAAGTACCTAAGCCACTTAGTGTTGGGTCATATCACTTGCTCTACAAGTTTCTTTCGAATGCTGTGAGTATCCAAGACGATAGCAGGCAGGTTTACCAAAGTGCTTGTAATATTTGAGGTCTCATGATTTCAAGGTACCGGCGATAAATAGCCCTTCCAAAGAACAGTGTGTACCTGTCTTCAACAAATTCGGCGTCGGGCGCTGCAGGCGCTTGAGTAACGTACAAAACTAACAGCTGACACGTCCTGCGGACGACTTTTTCCCCCGCAGTACTTCCACCATCTCCCTCTCACTCGTTTGGCTGTGACCTCAACAAGCCTGGTGAAGCTTGGGTTGTATGCCAATTCACTGGTCATCGGGTTTAGATCTGATACGCGGACTTGCAAGTACAGGATTCGAAGGCTTATCAAGTTCATGGTCTTTCCATAGAGCGCCCAGTACAAAGATTCTGTGGCTCTCCTTTCCGTTCATCTGGTCTCCTCGGTAGCGACCTCTCGCGATATTTCCGAGAGTACCAGTACATCTACATCTTTGTCAAGCGCATTTGACTTACACAGCCCTTGTGAACCTGATATTGCCAAACGAATTCACTCCCACGTTTCCACATGCATCAGTTCCCCCCATCTCCTACTGGTGTTCACAACTCCCAATCATCCACTTCACGTATGGAGTTGCCGCGACTTGACATGAATTATCTTCAGAGTACGTCTGGCCAACTCCCCATCACGCCTGATTCCCCTTTACGCCCTTCCGACTTTGAGAAGAGTACCGCACATGGTCAGGATCAGATAGTGCATGGGTATCTATCCTCAAGTCAAAGTGGGACAGTTCTTTTCGAAGGGAATGACAATCGCAAGCGCGGATTTGCTAGTGATCTCTCTGGAATGCTTCCTACCCCCATAACCCCAAATACACAATCCGGAAGGTGACGACTTGTTTGTTTAAACTTTACAGAGCCTTACTAATACGCATGCAGTCCGACGACTCCTGTCCAACCGGTCGAGTTGACGGGTTGGATTACTCGGAGTTACGGCCTCGATCCCATAGCTGGGGGTGCTTTTGGCAACGTCTGGAAATGTACTTACAACGATGGTACCAGGTGTATTCCGGTTCGTACAGCTGTGAATCGATGACAACGATATGCTTACAAGGTGTCTGTCTCAGGTTGCTGTGAAGGGCTTCAGATTCCAAGTTAACAAGAAGACCTCCAAGGTTTGCCAAAGCACTGATCATCCATACACACGACCTGATAGTTATGTGTCACAGAGACTGAGAAGAGAAATGGGCATTTGGAGAAGACTCAATCATCCTAATGTCATGGAATTCATGGGATATGCTTTTGGCTTTGGAGTTTCGATGGCCCTCGTTGCCCCTTGGGCTGCAAATGGGACTTTGACTGATTACCTGGAGAAAAGTTGGTTGATCATTACTATTGCTGATCAGCTCAGCTTGGTATGATCACATTACTTACACTTATTCTCAATCTCTAACGGGATCCTCGTTTGTTCAGTTAGATGATATCGTGTCTGGTCTCACATACTGTCCGTCTCTTTTGACTAATCTGTTGATTTATTCTGAATTCTAATTCTACAGTACACTGTTATCCTAATAATCCTGTGACCCACGGGGATCTCACTGGGGTACGTAACACCTTCCCATACTTATTCTACATCACGAACTCATTCGTTCAAAGTCTAATGTTCTTATTCTCGCGGACATGACCGCATGCATCGCCGATTTCGGACTATCAAGCATGCTTGGCGATCTGCAGACCGGTTCAACGTACCTCGCAGCCACCGCTATGTATCCAGGCGCAGTGCGATGGACGGCTCCCGAGCTACTCCTGTCAGATGACGTACAGCCGACGACGCTCAGCGACATCTACTCTCTCGGCAGTATCATGCTCCAAGTAAGTATCCAAACAAGCCCTAGCGTTCAACAAGGTTCACGATCTTTCCCACAGGTCCTATCAGGAAAAGTACCTTGGCACGAGATCAAAAGGGAAGTGATTATCATACGGGAGATCCAACATGAAAACACCCCTCACTATCCATCCCACACTCCCCTCGTCGGTGAACTATGGCCGTTTATCCGTGAGTGCTGGTCGTTATCACCAGCCTCACGACCCACAGCTGGCACCGCTCTTGAATTCATCCGACACATCAGAATTAAAATACTCCCATTCCCTGTAGGTGGCCACGACGCACCAAGTTCTACCGCTGTACACCCTGCAAGTAATCCCGGTCCATTAAAAAAGCCACGATTGAAAATAATTACGAAGGTATCTGACTATAATAACGGAATCTATCAGGACTAGAGGTGATGCAGACATACTTTTCACTATGGACAACTAACAGGCATCCTTGATTATTTTCGTATTAACCACTGCATGGCCCCCTATATCGTAGATCTAAAGGGATATGAAGCCTGTTTATGATATAACATCTGCACGCACACGTACATTAATATTGGCGTTTAGTACTAGTAGTTACTGTTGTAACGATTCTTTTGCCTCATTCATACTTGTCTGTCCCATCGGAGCTGTGTGTTGTCTTGCCCGGCATGCTATTAATGGCCGTCAACCATTAAATCAAAGCGAGGCAGCCGTGATCATGATTGCAAGTACATGTATGTTCACCGACCTTCTTTAATATAGGATCTCGAACTGTTTGTGTACTATGCATAGGTTCATCATTCCTGCTGGTGGCGATGGCTATGACCATCCCTACGAAAACCATGAACACCTCACGAATTCCGGTCATTGCACCACACGAATAGTCGTGTGCCCGAATTTAATATCCGAGTTAGTTCACCACCTTCCGCAGTCAAATACTCAAAAAACTAGCACTCGTATGGTAGTTGATCGATCATCACCCACCGCAGTCAAGGATCTCAACATTCGCATCCATGGAGGTAAATGACAATGATAATATATCGGATCAGTGTACATGCACGCCTCCCCCAAGTTCCCATCCCGTTTAAAAAGCTAAAAGAAAGAACCAATCAATGATGAAGGGAATTAAATTTCGAAAAGTAAAAGGGAACGAGGCGGGGCAGTGGTACTACTGGTAGTGGCGGTGGCAGCACTTAACAAATCTACGTAAAAAGGAGCGATCGATGAATCGATGAAAGTACTCGTGTCTAAAGCAGAGGAATCGGAGCGCAGTATACAATATGTAATAGTACGAGTGGGAGTGAGGGGTCGTTTAACTTTATAGAGTACTGGTCTAGTACAGATTCAGCATGCGTCATGGTGTGGCGTACCGTTGGATGGCAGGAGGTGGCTTAGCGCGAATGAGAAGAAGCTTGTAGGTGGCGTAGCGCGGATGAGAAGTAGGTCACCTGGCGTAGGGGAAGTGTGCCAGGTAGGAGGAGGGGAAGGGGGAGGCGATACTCGTAAAAATATAGATAGGCGATAACGCGGGCGATATCGATAAGTCTGTGAGGCATACAATGTTGAAATGAAGGAGGGAAACAGAAAGGAAAGATAGCAAGGATAAAACTAAAAACACAAGAAAAACACGCAAGCGTGAAAACAGAGACAAGAAACAATAAAACAAAGCAAACCGTAGAAAAAAAGAAAAGAAAGCGTAGTATTCAAACACCAGGCGTGAACCCCATGAGTTACAATGATCACCTCCCATACCCGCTCCCGCTCCTCGGCCGTCCCCAATTGGCAGTAAGCCCGCCAACGCCAACACTTCCGCCGGCACCAGTAGTACTAGTACCAGCGTTCTGGCCTGTAACCCACGTAGGCGCTGAATCGCTCCTTGCTCTCTGTTGCTGTTGCTTCTTCTCACCATTCCCACCAACATCCATATCCAAATCCAGATCCAAACTCAAATTCATCTCCCCTTCAGCATCTGCTTCTCCCCCCATCGAAGCACCGCCGAGTCCAGAGACGGACCCGCCCCCCATAGGAGAAACCATCGGAGACCCACCACCCATAGAAGATCCAACACTGCCCACACTAACAACACTCCCTGTCCTTCTCTGCCTCTTTTCCCGCCCTCCCCCTTCTCGCATCCCGTGCGCGTCTACATCAGGAGTAGGCGTTAGGGTGATACTGGGCTGGCGTCCGTGTCCGTGCCGACTGAATGGAGAGAACTCGCTGGAGGTGGGAGAGGGGGTCGATGTGTGCAAGGCGTATTGCGGTATACTGAGCATTGGAACTGAGGGGTGGTGGCTGTGGTGGCCCGAGTGATGCGAAGAGTGTGAGGGCAATGGAGAGGGTGGCGAAGTGATGTAGATGTTGGGGTTGTGCTCGCTCGGGATTGGGCTTGAAGGGACTGGGGAGGGGGAGGGGCTTGGTGCGTTTAGGCAGTTGAGTTCTTGGATTAGTGTTGGCGATACTGCGTGTGCAGTTAGTGATGAATTGACATGGGGAGGGACGAACGCACCAGATCCAATCGTATCACACAGTGTTCTTACGATCTCGGTCAATTTCTCTACTTTCCGTCGTTCACGGCGCATCTCAGCACCCGCCCAATTCATCCACGCCTCACCCCCTCCACCCATCCCCATGCTGATATCAGGTCCCATGACATTAAACGAAAAGCCCTCATCACTCCCTTCTTCTTCTTCTTCATCCCCGCCAATGTGTAATTTGGGGCCTGTCATTGACGAGGTACTAGTAGATTGGGAGAGGGTGTTTGCGATGTGAGAAGGGACGCGTCCGCCTAGACGTGAAACCTCGCGCCAGAGGGCCTTGTTCTCGTCTCGCATGTCGTTTAGGAGACGAGCGACTTCGCCGGGGAGCTCGACGCTAGGGGTTGAATCAGTTTTAGTTCGGCGAGAATTGAGCAGGACTAACCGCCCACGTTCACGGGGATCAGGCTCAAGAGCTTTACGTTTGATAGCGTCCAAGAGGTCTGGACGTGCACGGAGGAATTTTGGATGGCTGAATTCCCAAGTCTGCGATGTTGTTGATGTGCGTTGGGCGCGCGGTGTCTGTTTGATGAGATGTCAGATTGTGAAATAAATGAAATAAAGTACGGACTCTGTTGATTTTGTGAAAGCCGTACATGTTGAGTTGCCGGACGAAGCTTGAAAACTGTGGGGGCGTGAGTGAATTAAATGCTAGTGGAGAGGAGACACACGTTGTTGTGCTTGAAATGAGAGCCGAGGATGCTCCTACTGAATTCGCCTACATTTGAAACGACGAAACTAGAAGGAGTGAATAAGGAGGAAAGTGAACGCAATGAAAGATGACTTGCCTGGTTCCGAGTTCGGTCCATGCGATGAAAAGCTGACTCTTTGGATCGTTGATCATCCTGTAGGAGTTGAATAATATATATGAAAGAGAGGATTGAACGCACTGGTAAAGTTTCGTGACAAAGTTGTTCGTGCCCATTGGTTTACCGATGATGCCTAAACTAGGACCTGTTGTACTAGATTTCGCGCCTTCGTCATCGCTGTCACCTTGATCTGCCATTGAATAAGCATTTATTCCGTCAGGATCATCATAGGTGGCGTTGATATCGATCTGATTTGATGGCTGTGAACTAGCCGGCGTGAGCGGACCTTGCGAAGAAGGTTCGCTTATTGAAGGCGGTGATGAAACAGTTGTTGTTATGATTGGGTGTGGAAGTACGTGACCACCGTAGGAATGAGAGTGTCCGTGAGTGTGATGAGTTGAAGGAGGAGCAGCCGTGTTCGTGAGACTTCGTTTACGTGGTACGCTCTTCTCTACTACTAGTTCGCTTGATGAAGTAGAATGAGAACCTGTACTCGGACGACGTTGTGCCAGTAAGAGAGAGGTGTTTTCTGTTGAATCGAAATTGAATTGAAAGGTAGGAGGTTGTGGACTGAGATGAGCTGGACTGAAATTTGAAGGAGATACGGGTGTTATTGGAGATGCACCGTGAAGATTGATTGGTGAAGTTACTGAAAGTGAACTGAGATTCAGCGTTAAATTACTACTAGTTGGCCTTGAAGGTGATTGTTGATTTGGCGTATAATAGTAACCCGGTGTAGGCGAAACTGGCGATGAGAAACCAGAAGAGGTCGGTTGTGACCATTGTCTTGGTGATTGTTGCTGGTTTGAATAATCGTAGTCCATAGTTAAAGTCAAAAAGAAACCAAGGTCACCGCTTTTCATTGCCAGAAATCCTTAATTATGTCATCCAAACGTGCACACCGCATGTACTTGCAACACTGCCTCATACCGGCGACTTCGGATTGCATACTATCGCTCGCAGGCCTCGAAGAAACCTCGCAGCGTCGAGAAAAATATCTTATCTGTTTCAACGTTGAGTCCGTCCGTAGGCTGCTAAACTCAGTCACACGACCTTCCAATCGCATAAACCCCCAACTCCGAGAAGTCAGTCAGTCATGCATGTGTGTCTCCTACCCACAGAAATTTTACTCCACATATTCATATTCACTATCGACCACATACCTCTTGTTTCACGTTCCCAACTTGCTGTTCTTGCAAGGACATGTAGGAAATTCAAAGAGCCTGCCCTTGATATTCTTTGGAAAGATTTAGGGGGGTTCGAGCCACTCATCTCATGCCTGCCTGAAGGCGTCAGTAACAGAGACGAGAGAGGAAAAATGGTGAGAAAAATACCTGAACCCACCCGCATGATATCGAATACTCGAAAATTTAAATAGACACTCCAAAGGCCACTCCTACCTGGAGAATGGAAGTTACTGCATCAATATGCACGGCGTGTCCGCTCCTTGACGGTCAATAGTGCTGATCTAGACGAGATAGACAATCATGTCATGCAAGTCCTCATGTCTGCGCCATCATTCACATCCCTCTTCCCAAATCTTCGTCGTTTGCGTTGGTGGGATGACCGAAAACACTTCTTTCCACTGTTGCACGTCCTCCTTTGGCCAACTATCACATCGTTGGATGTGGGATTACCATCAACATGCCCCTCGTTTGCAAATTCTACGTTGTTAGTTTCTCTCGGAGGTCGATGTCCATCCATTCAGGAGCTCAGCTCTGTATCGGTGATTCCGCAAAAAGTTCAGATGCAATTTGTAAAACTCTATCTGGCTTGCGGGAGCTTTTCCATAATGACACAGGTGCCCTTGGTCCACAAGAGTTTCTTCACTTGGCTTCTCTACCGTCCCTCAAGTCTCTGCACTTCAGACTGAGGACATACGGCATTCACGAGATGCAATCCAACTCCACTCCAACAATTTTCCCCCAAACTCAATCAAGTGTACTGCATTACATCCTCGCACTTCGTTATTGAACACTTTTTTAGAAGCGTCCGTCTTCCCTCCTGTCGATCAGCGATGGTGTGCATGGATTATGAAGATTTAGACAATGAAACAAAGATCCCGTATGATCCACTGGGCATTCCCGATCTCATCGTCTCCTTCTCGGAGTGCTTCTCCCCTGCTCTTGAGAAACTTGACGTTGTGTTTGAATCCTACCCCTCGTATATCGAAGACATAATTGCCGATCGCAGCTATGTGCTTGGCTTTAACGCGGTCGCCCCCTTGCTGTCGTTTAATCGCTTGACAGAGTTGCACCTTAATTGGATATGTACTTCGGCCATTAACGACGCCTCGCTCAAGACACTCGCGCAATCCTGGCCTCATCTCGAGCGATTCCACTTTGGAGGTGCAATTTGTTGGCTAGTTCCGCCATCTATGACCTTCACAGCACTCGTCCATCTCATCAAACATTGCCCACACTTGCCCTTTTGCGCAAATCCGGTCGACTACGACAACGATCCGTTGTTTTTTGAAACCATTCCCAATGGAAACATCACTGCGCTTTCTGTGGGGATGTCTCCGATCAGTGATCCCCGCGCCGTGGCCTATATGCTGCTTATATTGCTGCCCAAGCTAAAACATGTTATCTTCGACTCACTTGATGATGACGCACGCGTGCCACCGCCATTGCAAAATCTTTGGAGTAGATGGACTACTGTGAATAATATCTTGGCACAGCGCAAATTGAAATGACGGACTCTGCAATTGTGGATATGTGCTCCGAAGTATATATCCGGGATGAGCACGTTCGTTCTACGAAGGAGAAGTGGGGGCGTTGGTTGCAAGAAAAGCAATACCTTGGGTATCTAGATCTAATCATAGCGCTGATCCCGGAGTATGAACTATAGATGTCGCTCTTCCCAGGGTGGAGCTCAGGTGGTTCTGGATCATTTCGTACGTGTAGCTGTGTTGGTGGTATATACGCTCGTGTGCCACGAATATCAATGATCTAAACATAATTGGTTGAGTGCCACTCATTGCGAGGTAAATCCAGCAAGGATAGAACAGGTCACAAGTGATAGTTTATACTACGAATCCGATGTTTCACCTGCAGTTATCTGTTGTCTGCAGTCGGAATCCACTCACCACGTACGATTTCTAAATTCACCTGAACCAGCTTCCGGTATGGCGATGATTCCGCTACTGATTGTCCATGTCAGACTCGGTATTAGTTCACTGCCTCAAGATATCAACTCTGTCATCTCATGCATTACGCCTCTAGCAATCGATTGGCTACTCGCACGCACTCATGCCGATCGTGAAAAAAGAAAAAAAGGCGGTCCACCTGCTCCCGTGCAGCGTCACAGTTAAGGTTATTCTCCAAAGCTTCCGAGATGCACAGAGATGTCACCGTGGCCTGGCTACAGCATTGAAATGTATCGGTTTTTCTTAGCACGCTGTATGCACCAGTAGATGATCCTATAATGTTTTATATCCTTCTGAAGGTCTGCCAATCAGCTTGTTATATTCATGTAGTTCTCGCGTGACAAGAAGACTGGCAGTGCGGGGAGGAGCTCACCGAAAAAAACAACCGGTTCGAATGCGGACCGACTTGTCGAAAGCAATTATATCTAGGAGGTACATGTAACCGTCAGGGGACTGGCTAACGTTATAACCCCGGCCGCCTCAACGGGTGTTTGCGGAGGTTCCCGTCCCACCCCGGAATTCAGATCTTCAGATTCGCACAAAGACTGTCTATTTTGGACAAGGACCCCGGCTGAACCGCTCGCATGAATGTTGTTGGCGCTGAGCGAGTCATACTCCAACATTATACGACAGCATGGACAGCTCACCCCCTCTGCCACGACCAATACACGTAGACTCACCGAAATTGCAGAAAGGGCAACGCATAGGAGACAAAGTACCAGTTGATGACACCAATAAAAACAGAGTAATTTTTTGATGACGTGCAACGCCTTGAACTTACTACTGTCCAGACACCAGTTGTACTACCTCGTGGACGGTTCAAAGAAAAGTGCGTCTGAACTCCATTCATTATTCCTTCGCCTCACTCTTTGTCAGATTTCAAGTCTTGAGGGAACGCTTTGATCAAGTCGTAGGGGTACGTATCTTAGCCGAAGCACTCTTGACGCAACACGTTCAACCCTACTAGTTACACGAGGAGCTTGAAAGAGACCTTGAACTTGCAAACGCACGCATGCGGAAGCTTCAAGCTGAGAATGAGTGCGTCCACTCTACTTTGTGGCTTGCGTCCCTGACATGCTTACTTGTTTCAAGTTTGCTTCTTGACGCTATCAATCTTACAGTTCCAGCAACACCTTCCCTCATGCATCTTACGCGTCCCTCTCCGACACTCCATTCACACCCTGTTGCTCCTCCGCGGCGCCGCTTCTACCTCACCACATGAACGGGCACAGTGTCCCCCATGCTAACGGGAGATATCACCCAGTAGATGTACGCCCACAAGTTATCCCTCAACATTGTCATCCCTGATCTTTCTCTTAATAGCCACATGACATCACAACTTCGGACCGGGATCGTGATTATCGTGATATTCCTCCCGAAACCACAGCTAACGGACGCTTGTGAATACAAGCCAAATGTGTGACATTCAATTGGAACCCATTCATAAGCCCAACATTCTGTCAAACTCGTCTTCGTGCGTTTTTACCTCGCTATCGTTGCAGCATGTACCTTTATATGCCAAGCGTATGATTGGCTAACGAAGTCTGCCGTTTCTTGTTGTCCCCTTATTCGGATTAGTAGAGGGAAGACAGTGCTTCCTGATGGTACAGGAATAAGACTTCATGATATTACCGTCAGCCTCCAACTTGATCGAGCACTTTCATTTAGTGAGTTTTCAATAGCATGCGTACCACACGCTGTTGATGGATCAGTACGGAGGACTCTGATATATTGCGTATATTTTTTACATCAACAAGGCCACCGCTGTCATCAGCTTCTTAACGTTCAACATCTGCGATGTCATGTGTCTAACCCCACGCACCTCATGACAATGTTACATAAGGGCAGCTGGCAGAAATCGCGCATTGAATAGCCCCCGCCCTGGTCGCACCTAGGGAGTAAATAAAGCCTGGTACGTTCCGTAAGTGCAGTATGCATGGGGCCTTCGCTGAACTCGCCGTCTTTCAAGATCGATGTGATATTGG
This sequence comes from Suillus spraguei, assembly GCA_016800925.1. Lineage (NCBI taxonomy): Eukaryota > Fungi > Basidiomycota > Agaricomycetes > Boletales > Suillaceae > Suillus > Suillus spraguei. Next base: position 179,331 of record JABCPU010000051.1, on the reverse strand, counting down.
TGTACGGGCGTTAACAACAAGCGCTTAATTAGGAATTTGCTGTCCCGAGCCTCTCTCTTAAGACCGATATGATATCGGTGTACGAGCGTTAACAACAAGCGCTTGATCAGGAATTGACGCGGGCCGATAAGACTTCATTCTGAATCATTTAGGCTATGAATACGCGGAACAAAATGAAAACGTTCCCCCAGGGCAGCATATAAACAGAAAATTAATCTTCTAGCCAGGATGTTACAGCTCCTTTGTCGGTCGGAAAATCTCTATTCGCCGATAGCTGGCTATTGTTAACAGTGGATCGTAATCCCGACATGAAACTCCCGTGGAGCACTGCCTAACACGGTTTCACGAGGCGAGACAATTCTGGGCCTTATAAGTCTTGTGCTTCGATGATCATTGCCATCATCCATTTGTTATACATTGTCATGTCGGACCAATATGCTGTCGCTGGCGTCCGCTGGAACAACAACATTTCCGGTCCGTCAGTTCCTTTTAAATGATCTGTGGTGGAACTGTCATACTGAACATTGAATCCAGTCGCGACAATTACCGTGATATCATATGACTACCGTCAGTAACCTTTGAAATCTTTGTATTTTGCTGAGCGAATGATTGTCTAGTCCTTCTCTTGGAAAAAGAGGTAACAAAGAACTTTTTCATGACGGTCAAATACTTACAGCTATGATCATTGTAGGTCAAATACGTCTGGGTCAGTGTCCAACTCCACATTTGCACAACGACACTAGCCTGGAAGCTGACTAGATCCCCAGAACCGACCGTGGTCACCAATGGCGTATCTTTACATAATTGTGAGTTTCGCTTCACCAGGGCGCTTCATGATTTTTCATTTTCATCTATATTAGGTCCGATATCTTGGGCTTTTCCTTGCACTGTATGTCATTAAATCCTTCAAATGGTGCATATTGTATTGACGTCCAAGGCTTTGGGGTTTTTGTGTGTAATGTTATGTTAACTGAATTATTATTTGTTAATTAGTTTTAGGGGGAGGATTGTTGTTTATGCCCGAACCAGTGAGTGTAGCGATACTTTCTGACTTGACAGAGTTTGAATTGACCCATATTTCAGCTGTACGTCTCTATTTCGATCGAGTCCCAGTTTCAATAATTGTCAATCTCTCATCTATATAGCTGCAAGTATACCATTTTCAGCCTGAGCTGTCTTTGCTCATCAAGACGAATTAGGCTACAATCTTGTTGTTTTTATGGAATGGGGCTACTCTGCATATAGTTGCTTTGCAGAAGGTAAGTGGTGCATTTTCGCTGCACATTCCACATGCTGAATTTGCGGCTGCAGTTATTCTGATCTGGCGTCTTTATGCACTATACAACCGTTCGAAGCTCCTACTTCGGGTCCTTCTGGGGTTATTCATACCCATCGTCGCCGTCTCGATAGCGACAGATGTCTTTTTATACAGTCGATCCAGCGTGTTCTCAGGTAGGTACATGTTTGGTTGGTATTAACTGCGACCTGATCTCTGTCTCGATACAGTGCAAGAAATAATGACTGCAGACGCCAAGTACTGCACGTTTCATTTCAAGTGGGGGCCTTTGCCTGTGACCTATATGTCTATCCCCATAGTGTGCTTTGATATCCTCCTCCTCACTCTTGCAGCTGCCAAACTCGCAAAACACAGCAGAGAACGGAGGAAGATCAAAGTGAGGACGAATACATCTATATCAATCATCGTTCGACTTCATATCTGTACTTTGTGCTGCAAGTTCCATTTCCCTTGTTCTAGTGTGTTCTGAAAGTATTAATGGAATTTTGATAGGAATCTGATGAACCAGATATTTTTGGTGATATTATGGGCTGATATTTCAGTATGATATTTCAGACATCCTATTCCTACGGGAATCCGCTCATGCCACTTTTTATATATTCAGGTCCCGGTGCTGAATATCTCAGAGCTCTTCAACTCCACCGTGCCATATATTCTCGCGCCACGACTTACCATCAGCATCTGGGATATGCATGCCCATGACAAGTGCGTATATATCAGTAAGACATTCGAGGATTGGGGTGTTGGACTTCGCCGATAGCATTCGAGGAGCATGAAATGCATTCTGAGATAGAATCTGAGATGCTATCACATTCTTCTGGGGTATAGTCTGATTGTGAGAGAAGTGGTAACGGGATCACATTCGGACGAGCACTACGACCAGATTATGCATACTAAAAGTAATCCTAGAGTATCGAACGAAGAAGATACTATTGTAGTAATCCGAGATAGATCATTGTATCCGCCAATGCATTTTAATATGTAACGAAGCATGTCGAGGATGAAGTGATCAAGAAAATACCAAAAATTTGCAGGGTTCGATTCTCGTGAAGTTGACCTCAGATGCCGTGCTTCGATGTTGGATATAGTAAAGCTTATCACCGGCAAGTCTACTGGTATCATATAAACGTATATATAACACGTCTACGATGTGTTCATAATATTAATATTAGCTTCCTCGAAGCGGTATAAATGATACCGACAGTACTTCGGGCAACCAATTCAGTACTAGTATTGGGAAAGAGTATATTAGGTCTGCCTAGGGGAGAAATACAGCAGTCGATGATAAGAACAAGATGAGTAATCTGGAGACTAGCATGTATAGAACGTCAGCGTCGATATACAAGAACACCAGTACTCCGTCTGGTCATCATACTACATTATTGTTTAGTGCATCGATAATCGATTCCATAGACCAAGACTTTGCATCACTGCTGTTGTCATCGGGCTTTTCATCCCAATCCACAGTCGTAATCACTTCTCTAAATCCTTGTACCCGATTTTGTAGCCTGAAGTTTTTGCACTCTGCGAGTCGGAAAGTGTGTATGTCGACACCATGTCTGGCTCACATTATTATGATATTCTAGAGCGTCTCTTCAAGTTCTCCACGGAAGCAGGCCGTAGCTCTAGAACATGGAGGGAGGGATATAGTATATCCAAGTCTTAAATAATTTTCGGTGCTTGCAATAATTATGCCCTATACCGGATGCCCCTCAGATGGATAGTGGGAGACAGGCAGACGCAACGCGCCAGAAAGCTCTCTCTGCAGGTTGAAACCCTAACAAATAGAGTGTTTGAATTTTTTCCTGTGTGACCATCTGACAATATGACACTCGGCTCGGGTGTTGGGAATTGCGACTGGGTAGGAAAAGATTCTTCCTGGTTGTCTGATAGAGTTCGAAGCCCGCTAAAAATATGAACTGTCCAGCCTGTCCAGTTTAGTTTATGTAAAACTCGTAAGTTCAACACTCCGCAGTAGAGGCTAGTAGTGCTTGTCCTTGAAAGATGGTGTTTGATATCATGATAAGCTTCGTTAAGGGGACGCTGAGCGACCTGATCGGCTTGGAGAATTCGGATGTTTCAAGCGATGATGCGGTTTGCGATAATGACAAGTAGACAACGCGGTCGGAATCAGCTTGTGTCGGAGGAATTTGATTCGTAGTAGGTGCGAAAGGAATGGCTCCAAGCAATCACGTAGTGGGATCGGTGATTTTTATATGATAACCGATGGAAGTTCTTTGACCTCTCAAGAATGATGGCTATCCAACGAGGAGAGGAAGAATGGATGAATATCTAAAGAGCCAGCCGGGTACTTATGAGCGACTTTGCACTATGTAGTATCTGCAGACTTGTGTGGACACCACACAAGCAAAAATATTGTTGACAGTTGTTCCCAGATCCATCGAAACGCTGTTTTTCTTCAAGATACATGAAGGCAATCGCGAGAATTTCTGTCGGAAGACAAAAATGGGGATTCGAGCATTCATGTAAGAGTGAAGGACACGCTTGGACTCAAATGTGAGCATCTGGTGCACAAATTTCACCGGTGCCGATATAACTGGACTGCCGAGTTGCCTGGTACTTGTTGTTCTGGTAGGCATGTGGAATAAAGGCCTAGCATGATGAAATACGGTCATAGAAAGTAAATTACTGTCAATTGTAGGGAGTAAACACGTGCAGGGGTTAGGTTCGGGTCCTAGCGCAGTGGCAGGAGTCCTGGTTCGTACTAGTGGTGCCATATCCGAATCATACTACAAGCTTAGACTCGGATTCATCCAACTATTGCTATGACAGTACTGCCTCACGGAGCCAACAAATGCTACTCGATAGCAAGAACATGCATGAGCTGCTAGTAGCTGACCATCAATACCCCATCACCTCTGTTCAGTTTCTATGAATGAAAGAATGAGAACTTGTTGTCGTACTCAGCCTGATTTGTGCTCCGATCAGGGCTGAAAGGCGGCACGGCTATGTCTATGTCTATCAAGAGATAACAATAGCAAACCCTTAGACCGGTGCGCAGCTGACACTATAGTAAGACTTCACATTCCCTAGACTATTATAAACGTTCACCAGGACGACAGTAGCATACCGTGCGAGTAGTTGCAGGATCCAGCCAAAATATAGCAACCACTCTTCGACTTATCAGCCTTAAATTCGGGTGTGGTGTCTATTCGTTGATAGCTAACTATTGAGAACATCGACTTGGAAATCAACAGGAAGCACAGGCAAATTCGGTACCATGTCATACACCTTTCATTACATCTAGTTCCAAACCCAAGTGCACCAGACGAGGGACGAACGCCTCAATCCCCACGACCTGGAGGTAATTGCGAGGAAATTCCGTGCCTTATCACAAGTCGCTCCAGCATTGCTTATCCTTTTCGGATCCTCCATTCCATCTGTACAGTGTCATGTCAGAAGAAGAGGCTGCCGCTGGTCTCCGCTGGAATAACAATGTATCTGGTTCGTCAACTCTTTTACCTGATTTAACGCATCATTATCCTGAACATCGATTACAGTAGCAGCCATTGCCCTGATATCCTACGAGTACCGTTAGTAGCCTTGGTGAACCTTGTACTCTTGCTGAGCGAAAGATCATCTAGTTATTCTTTTGGAGAAGGAGGTATAAGAGAACTCCCCTTCTGTCGACCGAATGCTGATGGTCATGATTATTGGCATAGGTTGAGTATGTTTGGGTCAGTGTCAAACCTCTCGCCTGGACAATAAACCTAACCCAAGGATTAACTGAATCTCCAGAAAAGGCCGTGGTCGCTCATGTCATGCCTGTACCTTGTTGTGAGTTTCGCCCTACCAGTGTTTGATCAATTGTACGATGTTTTTTGCCAGGTTCGATATTTTGGGCTTTTCCTTGCAATGTACGTCGCCATGATTGTCCCTTCACATTGTACACATCATGTTGTCAATTTTTCACATTAGGGTGTGCGCCTGCTGTACGTGTCACCAGCCCATATCAACTCATCGAGTCATCATTGACTGACTTGCGCTAGGGGGAGGCCTGTTGTATATACCTGAATCAGTGAGTATATCTATGTCCCCCGTCGTGCAAGATCTTCAGCTGAATACACATTTCAGCCGTACGTCCCCAGTTCGTTTCACAACCAGCTAAGTTCCAATAATCGTTCTTTTATTTAGTTGTACGTATATCATTTTCAACCTGAAGCGCATTCATTCATCGTGCATTTGCCCTAGGTTACGATCTTATCGTTCTGATCGAATGGGGGTTTTCAGTGTATTTTTGCTTTGCGGAAGGTAAGATGTACATTCTTTCATCTCGCTACGCGTACCAATCCCGTATTCACAGTCATTCTCATCTGGCGTCTTTATGCCATATACAACCAATCCAAGCTCGTACTTCATGTTCTAGTAGGATTGTTCGTGCCTATCGTTGCCCTCTATATAGGGATAGACATCTATTTGTATAGTCGACGCAGTGTGTTCTCTGGTAAATTTATGCCTTGGTCGCTTTGGTTGTAGGCTGACCTCACCACATTCCACAGTGAAAGAGATAATAGCTCCGGACGCCAAGTACTGCACCCTTTCCTTCCACATAGGACCTATGCTTGCGATTTATACTTCTATCCCCATCATGTGCTATGATATTTTACTTGTCGTTCTCGCGGTTTTCACCCTTGTGAAACATTATATGGAACAGAGGAGGATCAAAATGAGGCCTAATACCTACATGGTAATGATTGTCCGTTATCATATCATGTACTTTGCCCTGTAAGTCCCGCTTTGTCCATTGGGTTCTATAAGCAATAATTACATCTCTAGGAATTTGACAAACCAGATCTTATTGGTGATATTATGGGCTGATATTCCGGTATGAAACTTCCAAGTTATACAGAGATCGGTTAACATATACATTTGCAGACGCCAGCGATGAGTCTCGCAGAGCTCTTCAACGGTACGGCGCCCTTTATTCTCGCGCCCCGTCTTATCATCAGCATTTGGGATACGCATGCCAACGACGAGTGCGTACACGTCAGTACGACGTTTGCCGATTGTGTATGTTGGACTTCGCCACCGAACTTTGAGTACCACGAAATGGATCCCTGCGTCAGGAATCCTGAATCCACGATCAGCATAGAGAAAGTGGCCGATATAGAGACTTCCGTAGCATGAGGTCACACTAATATTCGTATTTATGAATGAATTACTTACAACCGTACGATCACCTATGCATGGTTATAGGAAGCTCATACTTTTATAGATAAAGATGTACTAACTCTGAAATTCATGGACCTGCGGTTATCTGAGTCTCCGATCAGACAGTGACATCATAAACCAGTCATGAACTTGTTTCATCGTTTGCTAGCCATCTTGCATAAGAGTCTGATACATTAGCAAACGGAAGACCTATGACTGTATAGGCGAGTGGAGAAAGGTAAGTATGCCGTAATACTAAGTAGTCTTTGACAGAAGATCTGTAATTATAATTTCGAATGTAGTTCGAGTACTCTTGAATTAATGCCAGGCAGATGTGACATATCGTATTGTCCTAACGGTATTCTTTTGTTTTGTTTTGTTCGATGACAGTATTGTGGTTCTGTAGCCAAAAGGGTTAGTGCAAACAGTAATATGGTAGGTTGCAAACGATTACAACCTCTGCTAGTGTGTGCTAGCACCAAGTCCTATGAGTACATTAATTCGCAAGGCATGTGATATGTATAAATTTAAATTTACCTGAACTTTCGCCTGAGAGAAGTGAACACGCTGACAGTGCGAATGCGCATGAAATATGTGAGCCAGAAAACAGCAAGGATCTGCAGATGGTATGTTAGACACGAGATTTGAACAACATCCGCCAGTTACTCACATTAAACGCGGCAAATCCAAAGACGATGCCCAGGTTACGCCAGTGATTGCTGTATTCAATGTTGAACCTCGAGTACATGACCTGGTCGGCGATCTTGGCGTAACAGTACTGGCAGCCCTCTGCAGCTTCGGGATTCGTGAGGTAGCCGCCGGAGAAATTCATAAAGGGACCCATGTAGTTGCCACACGTCAAACCTTTTGGTGGGTTGACGGAGACAAATTCAGTGGAAGAGCAGCTAACCGATTGCCCGCCAATAGCTACGAGGATCAAGATGAATATGACTATTCGGCAAAAACAATCATTCACTAACCTTGACCAAGAAGACCCTCGATGATGTATGTGAAAGGAGAGACCCTGTACATCCATTTCCACCAATTAAGCTGGTTGAATGGCTGGACTACGCCATCACTGATGGACCATTAGCACGACATGGCGTAGTTCAAAGTGTGCGACTCACAAGATCATGATAAAAATGATGAGAGTTGTAAAATACATGGATGCAACTGGACTGGTTGGCGCCATGGATGCGATGCTATGTCCAAACGTAGTATAGTACAACGGGAAGGCGACGGAGAGCATGAGGAACGTGTAACCAGCCCGGTTGGTCGAGTATCCGACAGTCCAGTAACAGCAGAAAAAGAACGTCGCCGAACTTGCCATGTTCCAAGGAAGCTCAGCAACAAGCTGGGACATGACGAGAGCGGTCCAGTGATACATTCTACTGGGACGTTCACGGATTTCGTACACTGTACGAGTGTCAATGTAGACGGCCATGATTTGATGGACAAGGGAAACACTGAGCACAAGGCCGAGGAAGATTGACTAAAGAGTGTGAAAACAGGATTAAGCGAGGAATCCTATTAATGTACTTACAAACAACTTGTTTTGGGTGCCCTGCAAAGAGTTGTTTGCCTGGAAGAATGTAAACCCCACAAGGAGACCTCCAACGATGTTGAGCACAAACTTGGCGCGGATATACGTAGGATTGCGCCAGTATGCTTGGAAATTTCGTTGGTTGAGCGCAGCGAATTGGTGCAACCATGAGGTGGTAAAGACAGAATATCGTTCGCTAAGTTGTTGTGGGCGAGTCCGACCATGTTCATGTATATTTTCGATCTGAATTTGGAGATGCATGGCTTCCGGCGAACGCTTCCATACATCGTACCAATCAATGGTGGAGATTGTGGCTGCTCCAGCGCCAATTACGTTGAGCATGTATTCCGCACTTGAACGCACTGGTAAGCACCAGACCTGGTATAACTACTCTTACTTACGGGTTGGCGTCGGAACCGCAGCGGGGAGCACCATTATGCTCAAAGTAGTTCAGCATAGTTGACGAATCCTCTCCAATATCGCCAAAGTAGACGGTCTGTCCACCCTTGCAAAGGAGCAGCAATTTATCAAAGACCTGGAAGAGTTCTGCTGAAGGTTGATGAATCCTGGTACAAGTCATAAGCAGCGGAACACCCTAGAGTAGCAATGGCACTCACGTGCAGAGAATGGCCTGACCATGGTCAGCAAGCTCACGAAGAAACTGCACAATAGCCCAGGCAGATTGCGAGTCGAGACCAGATGTAGGCTCATCCAAGAAGAGTAGAAGTTGGGGCTATCAGGCACTTAGCACAACTTTAGGCTGAAGGGTTAACGTTCTACCTTGGCAGAGAGCTCCACTGCGATGGTGGTGCGTTTGCGGTGTTCAACTCCCAGAGAGCCAACAATAGCGTCGGCGTACTCCTCCAGACCACACATTTGAATGCACTTGTCAACGCTGCATTGTGAAGTTAAGCTTGTATCGATCATGGCACAAATCACACGCACTATGCTTCCTTTTCGGCAAGGGGAACTGACTGAGGCTGGCGGAGATTAGCAGAGAAAAGGAGCGCTTCACGAACAGTCGCTTCGGGAAGATGAGTGTCAAGTTGTTGGCAGAAACCACTAAATATTGCAATCAGGTAAGATGAGCGGAGTTAGGACAGTACTTACATCTGAGCCTGGAAGTCTACGGGGAGCGGCTGCCCGTTCACAAATCGGTCACCACTTACTACACCAGTACCGACCCGCTGTGCAAGAACATTCAAAAGCATTGTCTACAAGCATTCAAGTAAGCGGTATGCGGTACTGGAATCATAGGAAGGTATACCTTTCCAGCGCCAGATTCACCCATCAACGCAGTGAGCTTCCCAGGGGCAACAAAGCCCGATACATCATCAAGAAGGCATTTCACCCCTCCCTCGATAGGGACTTCATAGTGCAGGTGCTGCCACGTAAAGACGTCCGTAACAATGATGTTCTTCTCGAGACCGTCACCGTCGAAAGTCGAAGAATCGACTACATTGGAGTGGGACCTAAAATGAAACCCCACGTCCGCATTTTCTTCGTCAAGGGCCTTACCATTCTCATCGGCACTAGACCCCTGTTTAAAGAGAACGACAGCGCTGTCAACAGCAGACGAAGTGTTGAATTCCGTGGCAACTAAGAGAACGACCAACATCCCAAGGTAGAAGGCACAAAGAACACCAAAGTTCTGCAATTGTGTCATCAGCTAATCGCAAAGTATAGTGTAATCAACCTACCCTCCAAAGTTGACTATACCAAAAATCGTACGTCAATCCGGCATAAATGTTGCCATCGACAAGGAGTTCCCCGGGCTGCGATCCGACTGTTATACAAACCTGGTTTGCAAGCGAAATATTCTCATAGCCAGGCCCGTGGGGGATGAGAGTGGAGCAAACTCCATGAAGCGTATGGAACTCGTTCACGACAAGTGCACCAAACCCCCACCACAACGGCTAAGACATCAATATTGGTATTACGCATTCATTAAGTGAATATCCTACGAGGGATGAGATGACGCACGTTCAACCACATGATCCACCGCAAGCCCGTTGGAGCAGTTGGCCAAGGAATTGTATACCCGCCGTTAAACGATAACAAGAGAAGGAAAATACCACAAACAGTCATTGCGTTAGGACGAGTTCTAAAACTTGCAGCAATAGCCCTGAAGAGTGACTTCATGGTTTGCGACATTAAGAAGAGAAAGAGGTAAAATATGCTGTTGTGCAGCAGGGTAAGTGTTAAGCCAAGAACGAACAACATGATGAACTTACAAAAATTGTGCAGCAGAACGTTGCAACCCAACCATGAAGTAAAGGATCGCAGCGAAAATAAGTTGAACGACTAAAGTAATGGGTATATCAACCATGGTATGCGCGAGGCTCTGAACAAAAGGGTAATGTAACGCGGCTTTCTGGTGGCGAAGCGCGATTGGACGCTGGAGAAAAAGCTCAGGGACTTCTGCGACAGATGTAATACCATTGAAGAATAGGGAGCTGAAAAAGTCGTGAAGCACAACTTGGATCATGACAGGGGAGGAAACTTACAAGAACAGAAGACCACCACGAGAGAAATAGGTCGAGTCGTCATTGGGCACATTCAAAAAGACGGTGCCCAAAATTATAGCTTGGAAGATTTGGGAACTATCACCTAGTGTCACTGAGGGTCGGTCGAAAACAAATGTCACCTACGCCAATTGCATAAGAGCTCCGACTTGTGACCGACAATAACTTGTATCCGGCGCCTCATGGCCGCTGCGGCCTGCTGCGAGATAGAAGCCATGTACACAGTAGATGAGGTGGCATGTTCAGTGTCCACGCTGGACAGGTACACTTGCTTGCGTTCGTGATTTCCAACACATTTCTTCTGGTGCTCTTCGATCATTTCCTGATTTTGACGACCGAGGTCGGAAGTTTTGAAACGGCTAGCAAGGTCCTCCGACGTCTGCGGGACAAAACTCTCATATCCAGGGCGGATTTTTCTCCCCTTCGGGTCCGTAACTGATAACAGAGATTATGAGGAAATATAAGAGAACCCGAATGCCTTACCTGCAACCAGAAAATTGGGGGTAGTCTGTTTATATTGTGGTTCGAAGCCCATATTGATGAAATAACCTTTGGCTGACTTTGCCGGACCAAAATAGACCATCTTACCTTCCGCAATAACACAGACCTTGTCAAACAAATCATATAATTGCTCGCCCGCTTGGTAGAGAGAGACGATGTTGTTCTGCGTTTGACATCTGTTATAAAACGCAATGTGCGGACAAACTCAAGGGCAGTCGAGGAGTCTAATCCACGAGTGGAACTGGACGAGAAATATGTCAGGAGAATATCACCTTGAATGACCACATCTTACTTATCCCATGCACCAAGTGGACTTGCGGAGCCTAAAATTTCTGCAATAGAAACTCGCTTTCTCTCGCCACCGGAAATACCTTGAATCTGAGCATCACCAACCAAGGTATTTTTCGAATGGTGGAGGCCAAGGACTTTCATTAGTATCGTGGCGGTATCCTCAACATAGTCCTGGCGTGTCTGACCGAGAAGACGTGTTGCGGGAGTACGGTTCCTGACAGCGAAAGAGAGCGTTTGTTCAACCGTCAGGGTCGGGAAGTGGATATCATCCTCCGGACAATATGTGACATCGCCACGGAAGGAGTCATGAATCTCCTTTGAGGTGAATGAATCATAGAAAACCTGACCCTCGACAGCATGATACTCCCCACGATGGTTAGCGAGTGTCTTTAAGAAGGTCGAGCACCCAGAGCCGGGCCGGCCAAGAACCACTACGGAGGGTCAATACTGGAGGTCGGGGAAGGACATGTACTCACAAAGCATTTCACCAGAAGTGACCATACCCTCGAATCCGGACAAAATGTCTCTAGTTGACGGATGGCACACTTCCCTCATCTTGTGCAGAATTGTCGAGGGATGGAAAGGTGAGCTCACGGTGGGCTGAAGTGAGGTACGAGAACCCGAACCAACGACGCGCAAGTCTTTAAACATGACACCAAGTTGGCGGTCCTTGATTTCTTCATCTTGACGGCTGAAGAAAATGCTGAGTTAGATGGTTTGTGCAAATCACAACGAACCACTTGCCGTTTCGCGAGGTTTCTGAGTATCTGCTCAAAATCAAAGGCCTGCACACTTTTTACGGCAATGGACATGTCTGACGATTTCGATTTCTTGAAGAGTGAAGAGGATGCATCCGAATTTAGGTCTGCATGTAGGGTTTGGGTGTGAACTGGAGGAGCGAGCTGGCTGGCTGAAGAGTCAACTAGACCATCCATAACGACGTGTTGTCTTCTTTGATGATGGGGAGCGATCTAGAGGAGATAGGTTTCGGTAGCTCAGTCAACAACTGAAAGAGTCAGCATACCATCATCATCATCATCCGAATATTTCACCTTTGTCACAGCCTTCGTTCCCCTCAACCCCGGTAGTGACGACTTAGAGCAGTGGAAAGGTTACCCACAAGAATGACGGTCTTTTATAGTACAGAATTTACCGACCATGTGCTATCCGAAGGCTGAAGTGTTGCTAATGAGAAGTATGCTAGGGCCCAGACGTACTTGTTCGTGTTCCGCTACGTACCTATGGTAGCGGTTCAAATATGAAGGCCACCTTTTAGCCACCTATTGTAATAAATATTGTGCTGTCAGGTACATGTTATAGGAAAAAACGAACTTACTTTAGTAACTTCGGATTCCAGTGGGCATTATGTATTCAGGCGCATCGATCATGCTTCCGTCATCAAAGGCTAGTATCAAGACCTCGAACAGAACTAATCACTAAGTTCGCATAGGGTTAGCTTCTGCGTTACGATACTATATCATGGTGACATGGTAATATCGATCTTGGCTTGCCAAGACAAGGCAACCTCTGGAGTACCAGCTCGGCTAAGAGGAACGATGAAGAAGGCAAAGACGCAACTTGTTTGGACATCAATATTTAAGTGGAAAAAGGGTCTCCCAGAACGAATGTACGGTCGACCGGAGTCGGAGTGGGGCATAAATGTTGTCGATGTGAGATGAACGCAAGGCGAACGCATGGAAACTTCACTAAACTCCTGAAAGTAAGCTATGATATGATGCCGCCGTCAAGTTCTGATACAGGGCAACCATCGTAGCGACTTGAACTGATTTGGCCAACTACTACGCCGCGGTGGTACCGGTAGTAGGAGCAGTCGGCCCTTTGATAGCGGCTGTAGCAATGGGAGTAGTTGGCCCTTGGACATGCGGCAGTACGATTGATCGCATCCTCCGCCGTTTCTCTAGTATTTTCACTTCCCACAGAAACGCCGATCCACCAAGGCTAGTAGTGCAGAAACTAATTATAATGAAGGATTACAAATGTGTGAATCGCAGTGAAAAAGAATGTAAGAAGGTAGTGCAATCCTCGGAGTTAGAATTTATAATCTCAACTTCATGGCCCGGGGCCGTCTTCGTGATCATCCACTTTGCCAGCTCATATGTTAATGCATTCATTTGGGACTCACCGTGAAGCAAGCATCGGATCAGAGTACTACACCCTGCAGTACTATGCCTGAATCCGCATGTCACGAACTTTCATTGACTGGTCAACTCGAATCACTTGCCAGCCATGTCACATCGTCGATTCTCACTAGCAGGTAACATGTTTTTTTTCGTCAAAGGTAGCTCAGATGTACATACTGTGCTACTCTACGAGTAATGTAGCGATCTCGCAGCGAATGCTCTCGTCAGTGGGTGATAGTCAGTAACCACTCGTTGATAACTAACTTGATCACTGATTAATGAGAACAACGACTCAATGATAGCGACATGACAGGATAAGAGTGAAAACCACAGCCCTCACAGGGTAGTCACAAGGTAAGGAAAATTTTGCGCCGTTAACTTACAAGTCATTCTAATATCTATCGCGCATCTTAGATTCCCCATTCTATGTGAATCGTTGTCATGAACAAGAAGCTATTGTTGGTCTCTGCTGGAATGCCAGTATATCCGGTTCCTTAGCCCCTTTCAACTGGTTTGTGGATAAATGGTCGTGCTGAATATCAGTTCCTTTTCTACATATGAGCGCCGTTTGTAGCCTTCGTGAACCTTAAATTGATTCTGAGCGAAAGATTATCTCGTGGTAATTTACGTCCTTCAGATTGTATGTTGACACTGGCGCTAGAATTTGGACCGGGAGATTCTTGTACTGGAATGGGGCGCTTCTTTGCTTTGCGAAAGGTGAGTTATGCAGCCAACAACTTATCGTGCGTACCGATTTCTCATCCGTAGTCAGGGACGATGATCTTCCTTCGTTTATAAAGGGCTTTTAAGGGAGACTGACTCTCATGATATCTGATGCTTTCACGCACTACGCAACCGATTCAAGCTCCCACTTTATGTCCTAGTAGGGTCTTTATTGCCTATTGTCTCCCTTCAACAGGGACGGTCATCTATTTGTATAGTCGACCTCACTCATTCTCAGGTGAATTTCACTCAGATCAGATCGGCTGCAAGCTGATGTCATCAGTCAAAGAATTAGTAACTCGAGTACCAAGTAGTACACCTTTTTCTTCAACATTGGGCCTATGCCTGCGATTTGTACATCCATTCCCATCATGTGCTATGATGTTTTCCTATGTGTTCTTGCTGCTGCCATCCTCGTGAGACACATCAAAGAATTTCCAAAGGAAATAGGCGAGAGTAAACCCCCTGCGGAAAGGGCTATGTCCGGGGTACTCGACTGTAAGCATGACGCTTACCTATGATGACGACGCATTCTATGACATCACTAATGACGCAGCTCACATACTCTCCTTCCCATCGGACACCGCACATGATACGGAACCTTATATAGCTAGACACCTGTGCTTAGACGGTATCATTTTCTGTACCCTCGAATCCCATACGCTCATCCACATTACTTCTGTCCGAACGACTGTCAGTGTTGTCGTCTACCGTTGGCGACATTACACTTTTTTTTAACATTCAGTGAGCGTTAATTGCTGAAACTGTTCCTACCTTCCTGTTACTGTTAATCCTACTATTCAACCGTTGGGCATCGACCACTGCGGTCAGCCCATCATTTTAAAGATTACGAAAAACTGCCTTACCGACAACCTCGTACACCCGCACCCCTGTCGGTGACGACATGCAGTCGCTCCAAACTTTTAGACACAACCATTAGTAATGCTACGACCATCGACACAGCACCCGCACTGTCGGCGTTATCATCTCTTAGCTCTGTACGCTCTCGGTCATGAGATCGCACAATATCATCCACTAGCTCAGACTGCTCACTCTCTGTCATATACACTCGCATCATGTCGGTCACATCGAAAATAGCTCGCGTCGAACAACCCTGTGCAAGCAAGTCGCCTTTTCTCACACCAGGAGAATTAACTCCCGAGGTCTTACTCACCTGGGAAATGGTGCACGCAGTACTTCCTCCACAAAGAGGTCAAGGATGCCAAGATGGTGAAGAAGGTCGCTTGGGGGATGCAGGAGCCTGTCATACAGGACTGGTATAGTAACAACCAGGCCCGTTTGGACGCCCTGTTCTTCAAGAACTATATGGAAGAAGTACGTAACTATTGGCTTCCGTGAGGATGGGCCGATACTGTTCGCCGCAAGATGCTGGCATCGATGCCCCTTCCACGAGTGGGCCGTTGACATCCAAGGTCGTAATACCCTACTACGAGGAACGCCGTCTCATCTTGCCGATGCTAATATCTTGTATCACCTGGAAGCCCACATGAACTTGGACCTAGCTGCGGACTACAACGCAGAGCATATCACTGAACCAGATCTTCGTAAATGGATCGAAAAAGTGCGCATGCTCGACGAGAAACGCTTATGCTATATCGCCAGACAAAGAGAGGCGGTAGAGGCCGCTTGGCGTGCACGCGCGGGCGAGAGGAAACTCACTATAGGCACTCGTTTCAACAGCAAAGCAGGCCAGCCAACAACCTCAACAACCTCATCCATTAAAACTTTCACACGTCTCCCAGCCCTGACCAACAATGAACGACAACTCCTGCAAGACAACGATGGTTGCTTCAAGTGTCGAGAGCCATTCACAGGCCATACATCCGTCAACTGTCAGAACGGCTTCCCGGATGGCAACAATTACAAAATGTTAATGCCAGCTATTATTGCCTCCAAGAAATTCAAGAGAGGCACGAGCGTTGTCGCTTCAATAGAAGATATAGAAGACACATTTGCAGTCGTAATGCCTTCCGCGGTATTGGGTGATGGAACGGATTCCGAGGAGTGCGTGGCTCCATTAAAGACTCCACATCTTCGTTGGGACTGTCTTATTGACAGTCCAGCTGTTTCATCTCCTATCTGTGTATCTGCACTTATTGACCATGGATCTTCTCTAGTTCTGATTGATGAATTGCTCAGCAAGCAACTTGGATTGAAATTTCATGAACTTCCAAAACCCATATCCATAACTCTTGCATTGTCTCAAGAATGAAAAGAGTCCTTTATTCTCTCGCATTACATCAAACTTTCTTGTTCGTTGTTACGAACTGGGGTGGCATCACCAGCGACAGTGATAAGACACAGTCGGTCTGCTGGGAGGTTCGACTATGTTCAAAAGAGAACGAAGACTACTACAAGGAAGTATTCCGAGTAGGATCAAGGGTTCAATCAAAGAGTCACAACTCTAAGGTGATCGGTAGAATAGAGACTAAGACTAAGGAGTGCTTAGACTTAGAGACGATTCAGACGACTTAGGTTGGAGACCTAAGCGAAGGATATTCCAGGTAAAACCCAGTAAGATTAAAGTAAAGTACACAAGCATAATACAACATGCTTAAATAAGCCAATATGTGTGCACAGACCAAGAGAGACGTGAGAACGTAAGTGCGTATCTAAAGGAGGAAGGCGACTATGGTACAGATGCGTTGAGCATATGAGTCGGGATCATGTTACATAATATACAAGGTAAAGATGAGAGAAAAATGAATAGGGGCACATACAATTGTAACATTCATCACTTGACCACTCGTATACGTCGCGCACCGTTCACGCAATTATCACACCAAACCTTTGTACACCCTTATTACTTGGAGGCCCATTTCTCCAGCATAATTGAATCATCATTGATCATGAGCTGCATACTTGTGTTGATAAGAATGCTAACTATGATCTACTGCAGTTGTCGACAACCACCCCGATGCCCAAGAAACATTGTTCCGCATGGGGCCCAGAACTCTATTGGAAAAAGAAACATGTCATTGACAAACTTAACCACATATCACCAGAATTGAAAGAAATTGTGGATAACGAGTGCGAACCAGTGCTTGGCATTGATGTTCTCGGAGCGGTACAGCTACATATCGACCAACTCCTTGAGGAATCACAACTAAAAGCTAAAGACACATCACTTAAGGAGGAGTTCATCAATTGCTTTCTGGGGGATATCCCACACAATGACTCCCTACTGAGTGATGTACTCTTTCATTGTCAACTTAAGGATGCTAACAAAGTCATACAGAAAAGGTCTTATGATTGTCCAAAAAAGTACCACGCCGCTTGGAAAACACTATTGGACTCACACATATCAAATGGTCGTTTGCGCCCATCAGAAAGTGAGTTCTCGTCACTGGCCTTTATCATTCCAAAAGCAGATCCGACGGTCTTACCACATTGGGTAAATGACTTTCGCCTTCTCAATCAAAACATGGTGCCTGATAACCACCTGCTACCCCGAATCAATGAGATACTTAAAGATTGCGCTAAAGGCAAGTACTTTGGAAAGATTGACATGACTAATGCATTCTTCCAAACGTGGGTCCACCCTGATGACATGAAATATTTGGGAGTACATACCCCATGGGGCAAGTATGAATGGACTGTCATGCCCATGGGTATACGCAATGCACCAGCCGTTCACCAACGACGTATGATGTCTGCTCTTTGTCATCTAATTGGTTGAATTTGTCACGTATATCTGGACGACATCATTATCTGGTCCCAAACTCTCAAGGAGCACGAACAAAACGTACGAGAGGTCCTATTTGCGCTCTGACAAGCACATCTGTACTGTTCAATCAAGAAAACATCCTTGTTTAATACAGAGATAGATTTTTTGGGACACCACATTTCAGCTCAGGGTATCGAGGCTGACAAGACGAAAGTTGCTTGAATCCTCGATTGGCCTCAGCCATGACAAGCTACTGATGTGCGCGCGTTCCTTGGAATCATGAGGTACCTCTCAGATCACCTGCCTGACATTGCCAAGTACACATGAATCCTCACACCTCTCACTACCAAAGCGGTGGAACACCATTTTCCTGCCTGGACATCGGAACATAAACTGGCCTTTCAGGCCTTGAAAAATCTCGTCGTAAACCCCCAATGTCTAACCACAATTGACCACGATAATCCTGGCGACAACAAGGTATTTATTACCTGCGATGCATCTGACTATGCAACAGGTGCAGTACTATCATGGGGTACGACAAGGGAAACTGCGTGCCCGGTTGCCTTTGACTCGACAAAACTACACACAGCACAACTCAACTACCCTGTCCATGAAAAGGAGTTGCTTGCGATTGTATGTGCACTAAAGAAGTGGCGCATGGACCTTCTAGGTATGCATATAGAAGTGTTTACTGATCACCAGACCTTGCAGAATTTTGCAACACAATGGGATCTGTCAAGGCGTCAGGCACACTGGGCAGATTATATGTCTCAATACAACATCACAGTCAATTACATACGAGGAGAGGACAATGAGGCTGCGGATGCACTTTCTCGATGGACAGACATTGGAGGTATCAAGGACACCTGTGCGGCCGTACTAACAATACATGGAGACTCAGAAATTCGTGATCGTATTATAGCAGGGTACGAGATTGATCTGTGGTGCAAGAAACTAAATGGGCTTCTAGGTTCCTTGCCTGGGTTATTGCATGACGACCATGGCTTCTTTTATGTCTCTGGTCGCCTGATTATTCCACACATTGACAACCTGCGGGAACACCTATTTCACATGGCGCACGATGCCTCAGGACACTTCGGCGCAGATAAATCATATGCTCTCTTATGCAGATCATACTACTGGCCTAACATGAGGCGAGATCTCATTGACTCATACATTCCTTCGTGCACCACATGCATGAGAAACAAATGCAAGATGACAGCAACTGCTGGACCACTACATCCTCTACCAATTCCAGACGCACGCAGAGACTCTGTGGTGATCAATTTCATTGGTCCCCTACCTGAAGATGGCAGCAACAACATGTTAATCACAATGACAGACAGGTTGAACTTGGACATTCGCCTGGTACCTTGCAAGGACAACATCTCTGCCGAAAGCTTCACCACACTCTTTTTCGACCATTGGTTTTGTGAGAACAGCTTACCGAAGGAAATCATATCTGACTGTGATAAGCTCTTCATGTCTAAATTCTGGTGCATGCTGCATAAATTAACAGGAGTAAAGATTAAAATGTCTTTGGCATACCATCCAGAAATGGATGGAGCGAGTGAATGCACCAACTAGATGGTCAACCAATGCCTGTGATACTATGTCAACCGTAACCATAAAGGCTGGGCGTGTGCGCTTCCTCGTGTATGTTTTCACCTTATGAGTACCTTGAGTGCCAGTACTGGCTTTGCCCCCTTCCAGCTACACCTTGGATGCTCCCTGTTACGAACTGGGGTGGCGTCACCAGCGACAGTGAAAAGACACAGACGGTCTGCTGGGAAGTTCTACAATGTCCAGAGAAGGACAAGGCGAAGGTACAAGGAATGCGTTCCGAGTACTATCAAGGGTTCAGCCACAAAGACAAGTCTAAAAGGTTCTACAAGAATAGAGACTAAGGCTAAGGAGTGCTTAGACTTAGAGACGATTCAAGACAACTTAGGTTGGAGACCTAAGCGAAGGATGTTCCAGGTAAAACCCAGTAAGATTAAAGTAAAGTATACAAGCATAGTACAGCATGCTTAAATAGACCAATATGTACACACAGACCAAGGGAGACGTGAGAATGTAAGTGCGTATCCAAACAAGGAAGGCAACTATAGTACAGATGCATTGAGCATATGAGTCAGAGTCATGTGACATGATATACAAGTAAGGGAGACAAAGAGAAAATGAATAGGGGCACATATGATTGTAACATTACCCCCTTATTACATAGAAAGTCACCGACTTTCATATATCGCTATTGGCGTCATAGATGGGATCATAGTTGTCATAGTTAGCAATGTCCTTGTCAGCAGCACTCCCCCCCATCATATAAGCCGCTTCTTCTTCTGCTATGGTTCTCGCTCGTCGACCTGCCTTTCTTCGTCGACGATTAATAAGATACTGCTCCCACCTTCGGAGTGCATCATAAAATCCATTGTCCTTCCAAGTAAGCATAAATGGGGGATCTCCAAAATGCTGAGGGCAGTAGATAGATAGATGGGTAGGGGTGTGTCATAGACAAATTTGGCACTGATAGTCGAGGCAATTCTTTTGCTGATGTCCGACGATGCCACAGAATCGGCATTTCATGTTTTCGTCAGTGTTAGAGGTAGACATACGTAATGGTGACAGTGAGATAATGGGTTTGGGGCTAGTGGATCTGGCACGCTTCTTCCCTTTCTGTCGTGTCATGCATTTTAAGGCGAAGGCGTTGTCCCGCCTGAGTTGTGCCTGTTGTTTACTGGTGAGTGTGTACACGGATGCTGGGAGGTCAGGAGTGGTCCCTCATTCAGCAACCGCAAGAAGTTTGTCAGAGGAGGAAGGGGAGGTAATGCTGAAGTCTTTTACTAAGACTGGCGAGACAGGATCCATTGGCCCAAATGATGATGGAATGGACATGGGGGGATGAATATGAAGGTCACGAAGTCGAGGACCGAGTGCTACCAACTCAGCGACCGGAACTCCTAATACTTTCGCAGCTTCACACTGCTCTCCTGTGCAGGGCTCGTACAGCCATGCAGGGTGATCGTGGGAGACTATAACGGGGGGCGATGAGGTTGATTGTTCGATAGAAGATGGGGTTTGTGGAGAGGCGAGGTCAGCTTGCGTTTGTTGTAAATCAGTAATGGCTTCTTCGACTAGGTTTCTGGCTGCTCTTGTTTCAATGACCGATTGCTGAATAGTTTCGACGACTGCTTTGGTGAGCTGTCCAATTTCCTGGACAGCAGTACATAAGCCAGTAAAGGCATCAAGATTAGAATAAATGCGCGAAGAAGAGGGTGGAGGGATAGGAAGTGAGTCCATATATCTTTGCGGAGAGGGAGGTCGAGCAACACCTGCTCGGCATTCAACCACGATGTGAATAGCTTCTTCAACATCACTCTTAAAAGAACGGGGAAGCAACAACATTGCATAAGAATGAATACATTTTTGTAGATGTAAGATGCACTGGCGGTAGGTGATTTCCGTGGTTTGATTGATGTTAGTTTCAATAAGGGCAGCAGTGCGGATGATGTTGACGAGGAGTAAGGCAGGGAAGGCGCCTCTTGCGGTGAGGATTCTCTCAATTTCGAGAGCATGTCCTTCACATAGAAGGGCGGCTTCAATGTAAGAGGTGTTGTCATTTCGGTGGCAAGGGTTCTGTAGTTTTCTGCATCGGAGTCAGAGTCATTGTTGGCAACGGTGACAGGGGTGATGTATGCAGTGGGGAAAGACATTTCGAAATGGTGTTAGTTGATCAAGTGCTTTGTGCGATTTGATTGACTGAAGAATAATCAGAGGGAGTGTTGCTTCTTATAAGCATTCAGAATTTGAGCGGAGTTCTTCAAGTTCTTTTCTGGGAGCCATTCGTTATCTCCTGATGAGTATCCTTTCCAGGAAACAAGATAGCGTCGGCGGATGCTGGTTCCTTTGTGAGAAAGAATTGCTTCTACTTCGTATTCTTCTTCTTCTTCAATGATGTCAGGTGGTGGTTTGGGGAAGTTCGGACCGTGTACGTCCATTTCGCTATAGGATGATAAGACAGAAGCATGGAAGGTAGGATGGATCTTCCATTGTGGAGGGAGTTTGAGTGTGAATGTGATAGGTGATAAGACATTGATGATCGGGAAAGGTCCATATCACTTCGGCGCAAGCTTCCATGATGGGAGTTTGAGTCTAAGATTAGTGGCAGATAGCCAGACCTTATCTCCGATCTTCCATGGAGTGTACTTATCTCCTTGGGATCGTTCGGCCATTGTCTGCATCACAATGTTATGACAGGCGATTGCTTCTTCTCGGATCTTCTGCAGGGATCGTACTTGATCTTCTGCTGCAGGGATGGATGAGTCGGGGATCAGATGAGGGATGGCACGTGGTTCATATCCCATCATCAGATAAAAGGGTGATGCATTTCTTGCATCATGTTTTCGATGGTTATGGACAAATTCAGCGATTGGTAGATGTTCTACCCAATCTTCGGGATTATTGCGGCAATAGATGCGTAGATATGTTTCAAGTTCTTGATTAAGCCTCTCAGTCTGACCATCAGTCTGAGGGTGATAAGCCGTGGATGGGGCAATGATGTAGTCGAGAAGTTGGGCAAGCTCCTTAGAGAAGCAAGATAGGAATTGCGGGCCTCGATCTGAGATAACTTTGTCATGGAGTCCAAATTGGCAGTAAACATGTTTCAAGAATAGTTTAGCAATGCCTTCGGAAGTAACGGTTTTCAAACAAGGGATAATAATTACCCCCTTCATAAGGCCATGGTCTACCACGACCATAATACTGTCAAAGCCCCCAGAGACAGGGAGGTCAGTGATTAGATCGACAGAGACCTGAGAAAAGGGGCGGGATGCAGATGAAGGGATCAGGGTAAGCGGAGGTCGAACAGGATGTGTATCTGCTTTCATTTGCTGACAAAGGGCGCAACCCTCGACATATTTCCGAATATAAGAACCCATAGCGGGCCACCAGGCTTCTTGTTTGATGAGTTCTTCAGTTTTGAATCTACTGGGATGTCCCGCAGCTGGATGATCGTGATACTGTTTCAGGATGTCGGGACGATGAGCCAGTGGGATATAAGCACGATTCTTAAAATAGAGGACATTCTCCTCTATTTTCCAGTCAGAGAGTGCTGACTTCATAGGGGGAAGACACACGCCATTAAGTGCGTCAGATGCAGTTTTGAAGACAGGGTCATCAAGAGGGTCAGAGGATGATAAAACATCCTGTAAGTCGGTGTCAATAAGACGAACGAATAGAGCATCAGGGAGGAGGGTCTGGTCCTCGTTATCATCTTTGCCGGAGTCGTAATCGGGCCGGCGAGATAGTGCATCAGGTACTGCCAATTTAGTACCTGCAACATGATGCAGTTCAATGTCGTAAATAGACAGAATTAGTTGCCAACGTGCTTGGCGACGGGTGAGCTTCTGTGCACTTCTAAAGTACAGAAGATTCTTGTGGTCGGTGAATACTAGGACGGGGTGTGGGTTTCCTTCAAGGTAATGACGCCATTCATTCAATGCCCGAATCACCGCAAGGAGTTCCCAATCAAAGATCTGGTAGTTGCGTTCTGCGGGGTTCAAAGACTGTGAGAGGTATGCGCATGGGTCATAAACACCATTCTCATCGGTTTGCAAGAGAACTCCGCCAGTTGCTATGAGCGAAGCATCGGTAGCAATGGCAAATTGTCGGGAAGGATCAGGGTTACAGAGTACCAGATGGGATGTGAAGTGTTGTTTCAGTTCTTCGAAGGTATCCATACATTCGGTTGACCAATCAAAGGCCTTATCTTTCTTCGTCAAGTCGATAAGGGGTCGAGCAATGTCAGAGTAGTGAGAGATGAACGTTCGGTAGAAGTTGCAAAAGCCAAGGAATGACCAAACATCTTTTACAGATTTCGGAATTGGCCATTCAGTGATTCCTTTGGTCTTGGCGGTGTCCATAGCAACTTGTCCAGGTCGAATTATCATTCCGAGGTATTCCACTTCTTCTGCATTGAAGGTACATTTCTCTGGTTTCAAGAACAAATGTTCCTGTTGTATTTTCATCAAAACCCGTCCTGTCCATTCGCGATGTTCTGCCGTAGTTATGGAGAAAATCAGGATATCGTCCATGTAGATAACCATCCATCCTTCGTTGATTTCTTGCTGGAAGGATGATTCATGTATGCTTGGAAAGTTGCCAGGGAATTGCAAAGACAAAAGAACATGATGTTTGGCTCAAAGAGGCTGAATTCCATAGTAAAAGCAGCTTTCCAGCGATCGTCGGGATGGATGCAAATATTGTTATAACCGGACCGAATATCCATTTTTGTAAAGAACTGTGCATTGTGAAGACGTGCGACAAGGGAAATAGGAAGTGGGAGCGGATACGCGTTTTTGACTGTCCAATCATTGATGTAGCGATAATCCTGACAGGGACACAATACTCCACTCTTTTTTCCCACAAAGAAGAAGCCACTGGCTTGGGGTGACTTCGATTCTGAGATGAAACCTTTCGCAACGTTTTCATCAATAAACGTTTTGACGGCAGTGCATTCTTTTTCCAATAGCGGGTAAATCTTAGATGTGCGGGGGATAAAACCGGGTTTAGTATCGATCTGATGATCAATACCAGGGCATTCAGGGGGTAGTTTGTTCAGTCCATCTTTAGCAAAGACGTCCGCAAAATCATGCAGATATTCCGGGACCAATTCTTCAAAGGATTTCTTTTTCTTCTCCTTTTCATCCGTAGTGAATTCCTGAGCTTTATTATTGTATTTTGGAGGGGGAAGGGAGATCGTGGAGTAGTTGGGGAGTTGTTCAAGTCGAGAAGTTCCATCACATGTGAGGGGTGTATCCATGGATACTTCTTCAATAATTCTCATGCTAACTCCATCCGTGTCATATTCCACAAGGAATTCTCCGTCTCCGAGCTCATAAGAGGAAATGTCACGTACTTCTGGTGCATGCCAGACATCTTGCATAGTATTGAATTGGTCGTCATCCTCTGTTGGAATCAACAAGGGTACAGATTCTTCTTCATCGGGGATTTCCTCAATTGAAGCTGAAAGAGTATTCTGAAGATTTTTTGGAGGAACGTAGAATTTGGATAGTTTTGGCACGTTTGTATCTCGTCCAGGGATTTCTTCTTCTGCTTTTCTTTTCCCAGATTTCTGTTCTTCTATTGGCCGTTGCTCAATCGGTTCTGGTCCGGTCCGATATTCGGACTCGAATTCATTCTTGCGTTTTCTTGCGTGGGGAATCGGTGATACTGCTCGTGGCAGTTGTACACGGGGAGTGGGGTCTATAGTACGTGGCATTTGTACTTCCGGTTCGGGATCTTTAGGAATAGGAGGGATCATGAGGGATCTCGGAAGTTGTGAGGGTTGCCATTTCCTAGGATAGCAATGGAAGGCTGGGGGCAACCCGTTTTCTTCCGATCGGTATCGATGTCAATTTCAATTTCGTCTGATTTTACTGTTTGAGGGAGGACTAGTGTTTCGGCGGCCCAATCTATACTTGGGTTCATTGTGCGTAACCACGGAATCCCCAGAAGGATTTGATCTCTTCTCCCAAGTTTAGTGATATTGAATTTTCCATACATGGTTCGTTCATCAATTTTGACCACTAGGAGACAGTAGTGTGTAATCAGTCCTCCTTTAATAAGAGTTCCATCCACATATTACAGTGAACTATCTCCGTATTATACGAGTGAACGGACGTGCATAATATCCCGTATGATATGGGCCAGCGGACCATGGGCCCATGGTAGAAATATCCTCGTTGATGACGGATGGGCCGGGAGGAATATTATTCCCGATGACAGCGGGTGGGCCCATGCAAGGAATATGTAGAGTAGATGAGTGGGCCGATGTACATGAATATCCGGTAGACGGATGGGCCGAGGTAGTTGGATATCATGTAGATGGGTGTATCAAGGTAGATGTGTATCAAATAGACAGGTATGTGAAGGGTACTTGTTATCACATACATGGGTGGGCCCAGACACATATTAAATTAGACGGGTATTAGACGGGTGAGCCGAGAGTGTTATATAAATATTTATTAGACGGGTGGGCTGAGGGTGTTGTACAGTATATTATATTAGACGGGTGGGCCGAGGGTGGTATAAAATATAGACGGGTGGGCCCATGTGTATGATAATGGTAGACATGACGGAGCTGAGGGAGTTGCATATCATCTGAATCAGAGGAGGTAATAAATCACAGTTACTGAGTTCCCGGAGCAGCAGGTGCTGTCTTGACATGGCCTTTTGTGACGCTTAGGTTGTCTTGTAGAATGTGGAAACTGGGGTGCGAGGCTTGTGTTGCCCTACAAGACACCCAGCTCCGACCCCCGAAAATCAGATGAAGCATACCAAGTTCCGAGTTCCGAGACACGGGTCTCGACACATAATTCAGTCAATAAGAGACACCCAGTTCCGACCCCCGAAATTTGAGTGAAGCATACCAAGTTCCAGGAGCAGCAAGTGATGTCTTGAAATGGCCTTTATGGCGCTTAGGTTATCTTGTAGAATGTGGAAAGCGGGGTGCGAGGCTTGTGTTGCCCTACAAGACACCCAGTTCTGACCCCTGAAAATCAGATGAAGCATACCAAGTTCCAAGTTCCGAGACCCGGGTCTCGACACATAATTCAGTCAATACGAGACACCCAGTTCCGACCCCCAAAATTTGAGTGAAGCATACCAAGTTCTGGAGTTCCGAACCCGGGTCTGGACAAATGAATATCAGATATCCAGCACACTTCCAATCATCTGGTATTTCATTGAGCAATGGATGATAATACAGCTTTGAAAGCCAACATCATCCAAGGTTCCCTTATCTGATCCTCGCTATCTCCACCCCCTTTAACACCAAAGTCTGGACATCCAGCATTCAGCGTCTGATTTCCCAATATCAACTTGCAACATGAACACTTCTTCCATGTCCACTTGTGACATAAAAATCTGGCGCACTTGGGCCCTGGCCATCACTCATGAAGCAGGGGCATATATCGAACAAAAATTCAATGCAGAGAAGACTGGAGGAGAACCGGTTATACCTTCTCCGAACCTGGACACTGATCTGGTGATGGCGTGCGATCGCTTGGCTGATGTACTCATAAAGGCATATAAAAATCCCAGTGGGTCTTCCTGCAGATGTTGAAAATAACCATCCATCCTTCATTGATTTCCTGTTGGAAGGTGCGATTCATGTATGCTTGAAAAGTTGCTGGGGAATTGCAGAGGCCAAAGAACATGACGTTCAGTTCAAAAAGGCCGAATTCTGTAGTAAAAGCAGCTTTCCACCTATCATCAGGATGGATGCGAATATTGTTATAGCCGGACCGGATATCCATTTTCGTAAAGAACTGTGCGTTGTGAAGGTGTGCGACGAGGGAAATAGGAAGCGGGAGCAGATAGGCGTTCTTGACCGTCCAATCATTGATGTAGCGGTAATCTTGACAGGGACGCAATTCTCCACTCTTCTTTCCCACAAAGAAGAAGCCACTGGCTTGGGGTGACTTCGATTCTGAGATGAAACCTTTCGCAATGTTTTCATCGATAAACGTTTTGACGGCAGCACATTCTTTTTCCGATAGCGGGTAAACCTTAGACGTGCAAGGGATAAAACCGGGTTTAGTATCGATCCGATGATCAATACCAGGGCGTTCAGGGGGTAGTTTGTTCAGCCCGTCTTTGGCAAAGACGTCTGCAAAGTCATGCAAATAGTCTGGGATCAATTCTTCGAAGGATTTCTTTTTCTTTTCCTTCTCTTCCGTGGCGAATTCCTGAGCCTTGTTACTGTACTTTGGAGGGGGAAGAGGAATTGTGGAATAGTTGGAGAGCTGTTCGAGTCGAGAAGTTCCATCATGTGTAAGAGGTGTGTCCATAGATACTTCCTCTATGATCCTCATGCTGACTCCATCGGTATCATATTCAACAAGGAATTCTCCATCTCCGAGTTCATAGGAAGAAATCTCTCGCACTTCTGGTGCGTGCCAGACATCTTGCATGGTGTTGAATTGGTCATCATCCTCTGTTGGGATCAATGAGGGCACGGGTTCTTCTTCATCAGGGGTTTCCTCGATTGAAGCCTGGGGAGTATGTTGAAGAGTTTTCGGGGGAACGAAGAACTTGGATAATTTCGGTACATTTGTACTTCGTCCAGGAATCTCTTCTTCTGCTTTTCTTTTTCCATGTTTCTGTTCTTCTATTGGCCGTTGCTCAATAGGTTCTTGTCCAATCCGTTGCTCGGGTTCAGTTTCATTCTTGCGTTTTTCTGCACGGAGAATTGGTGACACTGGCCGCGGTAGATGTACATGTGGGGTAGAGTCCTCAGTACGTGGCATTTGTACTTCGGGTTCAGGGTCTTTGGGAATCAGCGGGGTTACGAGAGGTTTCGGAAATCGAGAATGTTGCCATTTAGGATAATGACTGTGGAGCAGAGGCAATCCATTCTTCTTCCGATCTAAATCGATATCGATTTCGATTTCGTCCAATTTCTCTGTCCATGGAAGGACAAGTGTTTCAGCAGCCCAATCTATAGTTGGGTTCATTGCTCGTAACCATGGAATTCCAAGGAGGATTTGATCTCTCCTTCCTAGTTTGGTGATGTTGAATTTTCCATACATGGTTCATTCGTCAATCTTGACCACCAGAAGGCAGTAGTGCGTGATTGGTCCTCCTTTTATGAGGGTTCCATCTGCCGTTGTAAGTCGAAATGGTGTTTTGAGTTTTCGTCGTGTGATTTGATGGAGTTTCACAAACTCTTCAGAGATGAACATTCCGGCTGCACCAGAATCGATCACAGCGGTTGTTTCGATGGATAGACGAGTACGTGAGTGAAGGGTGATAGGGACACGAAGTTCTTTTCTTTCACCTACAGCACGTACAAGTCTTAGTAATACATTAGGAGAAACATACGTCAATTCTTTGTTTCTCCAAGTCAAAAATCCTCAACAATACGCCTTACGGTTTCTTCATCGTCTTCCCCTTCTTTGACTTCGGTTTGTCGGAGCGGGGTCTTCTTTTTTCTGTCAGGACAATTATGAATGCGGTGTCCTGTCTTCTTGCATCCAAAGCATTGTCCCTTCTTCATGCATTCGGATCTTTCCAGATCGGAGATTCTCTCTACAACCATTGCATTGGAATCACGGTTCGGAATATACTGTGCATTCCCATAGTTCTTCTTCTTCTGTTGTGGAGCATGTCGCGTCCTCATGGCTTGAAGACAATGATGAGCATTGTCAATAGCAACGCATTGCAGCACAACTTCTCGGAATATTTCTGAGACATCTCCCATTGCGAAAAGCTTTGTAAGGATACCCCAATTAAGGCCGTCTTGGAAGAACTGGATCTTCGTTGCATTGTCGGTGATCTGAGCCTTGGCTGCAAGTGCCTCAAAGTCAGCGACATAGGTGTGGAGATCTCCACTTCCTTGTCGGAGATCTCTGAGTTTTGTAAGTGCGGTTCCTTTGGTATCCACTGGTTTGAATGCTTCTTTGAAGCTCTTCATAAAATCCACCATCGTCCCATAACCAACTTTTTGTCCAGAAGTGTCGGTTGATTGGGCGTGTTCAAGGAATTGTTCCTTCCAAGATTTGGCGTTCTTTTTGGTCATGAAGGATGTTATGAAGATGATCTTCTGTTTGTCGGTAGTGTAAAGCTTTTTGTTGATATCAAAGTGCAAGTTGCACGACTGGATAAACTCACGAGAGTTATCACAATCTCCATCAAAACCGTTTGGTTGACCGATCTTGTATTCAAATTCTTTGGTCGACATGTTTGATGATTCTTCTGGTGAGTTATACTTTCTCGGTGCCTACATGCGCTGTCTTGCTGTCCGTTAGGGCTTGTCTTCTGTCAGAGGGCTTCTCTTGACAATCTGCTCAGCATACGCGTACGCTAGTTCAGGGTTCAGGGTCGAAGACTGGATAGTCGACGATCAGGTAGACTTTAATCTTTTGTTACGAACTGGGGTGGCATCACCAGCGACAGTGAAAAGACACAGCCGGTCTGCTGGGAGTTCATACAATGTCCAAAAGAGGACAAGGTGAAAGTACAAGGAACACGTTCCGAGTACGATCAAGGGTTCGGCCTCAAAGACAAGTCTAAGAGGTTCTGTGAGAATAGAGACTAAGACTAAGGAGTGCTTAGACTTAGAGACAATTCAAGACGACTTAGGTTGGGGACCTAAGCGAAGGAGATTCCAGGTAAAACCCAGTAAGATTAAAGTAGGGAATCTACTACAAGTACACTGTGCTTAAATAGGCCAATATGTGCGCACAGACCAAGTAACTGTGAGAACGTAACTGCATATCCTAATAAGGAAGGCATGTATTGTACAGATGCGTTGAGCATATAAGTCGGAGTCATGTGACATGATATACAAGTAAAGGAACAAAGGGAAAATGAATAGGGGCATGTACGATTGTAACATTCTTGCCTTCGCAAGTGAAGCAGACTAGGTAGAGCGCAAGACTCACATACTAGTTTAGGCCATGGTTCATCTACAGCCCAGGCTAGATTGTATCTTTACAGCGCAATAATCTCAGCAAGCTCGTTATGTAGTGCTTGAGTTACGACCACTTTTTCGTGTGTGGCACGGCATTCGGTAAACAGATGAGGAGGTTCTGTGTCCTCATCAAGCATGGTGGTAGTATTGATTGGGGATGGTGTGGGTTGCGTTTCATAATGGTGGATGGCATCAATTAAGCGAGCTACCAATCCTCTCGCTTTGCTGGAATCGACCGTTGCCTCTTCAAGTTCTCCAATGATGGCATCAGCTGTGTTATTGGCTTCCTGAACAGCAGTGAGTAAGCCAGTAAGGGCAATGATATTAGAATGAGTGCCCGAATCACGAGTGGGAGGAGCAGGAATTGGGAGTGGATCTCTTTGTGGAGAGGGAGGTCTAGCCACGCCTGCTCAACGCTCAGCCACGATGTGAATAGCCGTCTCAACATCAGCTTTAAAAGAATTGGGAAGGAGAAGCAGCCCGTAAGAGTGAATACATTTCTGGCAGTGTAGGATTCACTGATGGATAGCATCATCTTGAATGTCATGGCATAGAGTTTCGATGAGGGCGGTTATGCGGATGATGTTGGTGAGGAGGATGGTGACGAACACATCTTTGCCAGTAAGGATCTTTTCAATCTCGGTTGCATGTCCAGGACAGAGGAGGGCGGCTTCGACGAAGGAGTTTCTGTCGATGTTTCTGATGAGGTCGGCATAGTGGTCAGTGGTGGTATAAGTTTCTTCAGTGACGGGATGAATGTAAGTGGTAGGGAAAGAGGCGTTTGTGGAGGAAGTCATATCGAATGTTTTACGGGTCTAGTTTGAATTCAAATAGCGTGTTGTTTCTTATAAGCAGTCAGGATTCGTGTGGAGTTTGCTAAGTTCTTTTTGGGGATCCATTTGTTATCTCCCGATGAATATCCTTTTCAGGAGACAAGATAGCATCAGCGATTGCCGGTTCCTTTATGGGAAAGAATTGCTTCTACTTCTTATTCTTCTTCTTCTTCAATGATATCAGGCGGTGGTTTGAGGAAGTTCGGGCCATGTACGTCGGTTTTGCTATAGGAAGATAACACAGAAGCGTGGAAAGTGAGATGAATTTTCCATTGTGGAGGGAGTTTGAACGTGAATGTGATAGGTGATAAGACATTAGTGATCGGGAAAGGTCCGTATTGCTTTGGTGCAAGTTTTTGTGATGGGAGTTTGAGTCTAAGATTAGCAGCAGATAGCCAAACTTTATCTCCAATCTTCCATGGTTGGTACTTATCTCCTTGGGATCGTTCTGCCATTGTTTGCATAGCAATATTGTGGCATGCAATGGCTTCTTCTCAGATCTTCTGCAGAGATTGAACTCGATCTTCTGCTGCTGGTATGGTAGAATCAGGGATTA
The DNA here is from genome assembly GCA_016800925.1 of Suillus spraguei. Taxonomy (NCBI): domain Eukaryota; kingdom Fungi; phylum Basidiomycota; class Agaricomycetes; order Boletales; family Suillaceae; genus Suillus; species Suillus spraguei. Next base: position 147,586 of record JABCPU010000051.1, on the reverse strand, counting down.
AATGGGGAATGGTGCAGGGTTCATATCCCATCATGAGAAAGAATGGTGAGGCATTTCGGGCATTGTGTTTTCGATGATTGTGAACGAACTCAGCGATAGGGAGATGTTCTATCCAATCTCCAGGGTTGTTGCGGCAGTAGATACGCAAATATATTTCTAACTCTTGATTGAGCCGCTCAGTCTGACCATCGGTCTGGGGGTGGTAAGCCATAGATGGGGCAATAGCATAGTCGAGAAGTTGAGCAAGTTCCTTTGAGAAACGAGATAGGAACTGCGGGCCATGATTGGAGATGACTTTGTCATGGAGTCCAAATCAGCGATAGACGTGCTTCAAAAATAACTTGGCAATGCCTTCGGAAGTGATGGTTTCAAGGCAAGGGATAATAATTACCCCCTTCATAAGGCCATGGTCCACCATGACCATGATACTATCAAAGCCCCCTGACATGGGGAGGTCGGTGATTAAATCAACGGAGATGTGCAAAAAAGGGCGGGTAGTGGAGGAAGGAATGGGCACAAGGGGAGGGCGGACCGGATGGGTGTCTGACTTCATTTGCTGACAAAGGGCGTAACCCTCGACATATTTATGGATATAGGCACCCATAGAGGGCCACCAAGCTTCCCATTTAACAAGTTCTTCAGTCTTGAAACGGCCAGGATGACCAGCAGTGATATGATCATGATAGCGATTGAGGATAGCAGCGTGATGAATGGGAGGAATGTAAGCGCGGTTCTTGAAATAGAGTATGTCATGATTGATCTTCCAATTGGACAAGGCCGACTTCATGGGAGGAAGACAAACACCGTCTAGTGCATCCAACGCCGTTTTGAATACAGGGTCGTCCAATGGATCAGAAGTAGCCAATACATCAAGTAGATCATTATCGATAAGCCGGATGAACAGGGAATCAGGGAGAAGCACAACATCTTCATTATCACGAGAACCATCATCATGATCCAGGCAACGTGAGAGAGCATCTGGAGCAGCTAGTTTAGTGCCTGCAACATGATGTAGTTCAATGTCAAAGAGTGACAGCATCAATTGCCAGCGAGCTTGTTGTTGAGTTAACTTCTGTGCAGTACAGAAGTACAGAAGGTTTTTGTGATCAGTGAAGATGAGGACAGTATGGGTGCTCTCTTCGAGATAGTAATGCCATTCGTTCAATGTGGGGATAACTGCAAGTAACTCCTGATCAAAAATTTGATAGTTGCACTCTGCTGGGTTTAATGACTGGGACAAGTAGGCACATGGGTGATAAATGCCATTTTCATCAGTTTGCAATAAGACACCTCCAGTTGCTACAAGAGAAGCATCGGTTGCGACCACAAATTGCTAAGATGGATCTGGATTGCGAAGTACCGGCTGTTTGATAAAGTGTTCTTTTAAATCTTGGAAGGTATCCTGACATTGGGTCGTCCAAAGGAAGGGAGTATCCTTCTTTGTTAGATCGATGAGGGGTCGTGCAATATCAGAGTAGTGGGAAATGAATGTGCGGTAGAAGTTGCAGAAGCCGAGGAATGACCGAACATCTCTTACTGATTTCGGAATTGGCCATTCGGCGATTCCCTTGGTTTTGGCGGTGTCCATAGCAACTTATCTGGGGCAGATTATCATTCCAAGGTATTCCACTTCTTCTGCATTGAAGGTACATTTTTCCGGTTTCAAGAATAGTTGTTCATTTCATATTTTCATCAAAACTCATCTGGTCCGTTCACGGTGTTCTGCCATTGTCATGGAGAAAATCAGGATATCGTCCATGTAAATAACCATCCATCCTTCATTGATTTCTTGCTGGAAGGTACGATTCATATATGCTTGGAAGGTTGCCGGGGAGTTGCAAAGGCTGAAGAACATGACGTTCGGTTCAAAGAGGCTGAATTCCGTAGTAAATGCTGCTTTCCAGCGATCTTCAGGATGGATGCGAATATTGTTGTAACCAGACTGAATATCCATTTTCATAAAGAATTGTGCATTGTGAAGGCGTGCGACAAGAGAAATGGGAAGTGGAAGCGGGTAAGCATTCTTGACTGTCCAATCATTGATGTAGTGATAGTCTTGACAGGGACGCAATTCTCCACTCTTCTTTCCTACAAAGAAGAAGCCACTAGCTTGAGGTGACTTCGATTCTGAGATGAAGCCTTTCGCAACATCTTCATCGATAAACGTTTTGACGGAAGCGTGTTCTTTTTCTGACAACAGATAAACCTTAGACATACGAGGGATGAAACCGGGTTTGGTATCAATACGATGATCGATACCAGGGCGTTCAGGAGGTAGTTTGTTCAGACCATCTTTAGCAAAGACATCCACGAAGTTGTGTAAGTATTCCGGGACCAGTTCCTCGAAGGTTTTCTTTTTCTTTTCCTTCTCATCCATGGCGAATTCCTGAGCTTTATTACTGTATTTCAGGGGGAAAGGGAGATTGTGGAATAGTTAGGGAGTTGTTCGAGTTGAGAAGTTCCATCACATGTGAGGGGTGTATCCATGGATACTTCTTCAACGATTCTCATGCTAATGCCATCGGTGTCATACTCCACAAGGAACTCTCCATCTCCGAGCTCGTAAGAAGAAATTTCGCGTACTTCCGGTGCATGCCAAACATCCTGCATCGTGTTGAATTGTTCATCTTCTTTGGTAGGTATTGTGGACATCATGGGTTCATCCTGATCAGGAATTTCTTTGGTGGAAGGGGTGAACAACTTGGACGGTACGAAGTACTTAGTTAACTTTGGGATATTATGAGCTCATCCTCCAAGATCATCATCTGGTTTCCACTTCCCTTGTCGTTGCTCCTCAGCTGGTCATTGTTCGATGGGCTGCGATGGGGGTGGTCAAGATTCTGGTTCTGACTTGTTCTTTTGTTTTTCTACACGAGGAATGGGCGATGGGGGGCGCTGTGGTATTTTTACTCATGGAGAAGAGTTGTTGATTATGAGTTCATCAGGGATGTTAATGGAAGGAGCGACGACAAGTTTTGGAAGTTTCAAATTTTGCCATTTCTTGGTGTGGCAAGGAAAAGCAGGAGGTAGCCCGTTCTTCTTCTGATCTGTATCCAAGTCTTGTTCAATCTCGTTAGAGTTCATTGTTTGTGGGAGGGCAAGTGTTTCGGCGGTCCAATCTATACTTGGGTTCATGGCACGTAACCACGGAATTCCCAGAAGGATTTGATCTCTTCGTCCAAGTTTAGTGATATTGAACTTTCCATACATAGTTTGTTCATCAATTTTTACCACTAGGAGACAGTAATGTGTGATTGGCCCTCCTTTGATAAGAGTTCCATCCGCTGTAGTAACTCAAAATGGTGTTTTAAGTTTTTGTCATGTGATTTGATGGAGTTTCACAAACTCCTCGGAAATGAATGTTCCTGCTGCGCCAGAGTTGATAATGGCGGTAGTGTTGATGGATTTTAAGCAAGTGTGCGAGTGAAGGGTGATAGGGATATGAAGTTCTTTTCTTTCACCTACAGCACGTACAAGTCTTAGTAATACATTGGGAGAAACATACATCGAATCTTTGTTTCTCCAAGTTAAAAATCCTTTACAATTCATCTCACAGTTTCGTCTTCTTCATCTTGAATTTCTTTGAGTTCCGTTTGACAGAGTGAAGTCTTCTTCTTCCTTTCAGGACAGTTACCAATACGATGTCCTGTCTTCTTGCATCCGAAGCATTGTCCTTTTTTCATGCACTCGGATCTTTCCATATCGGGGATTCGATCTATGACCATTGCGTTTGAATTGCGACTGGGTGTGTAATGCGCATTTCCATAGTTCTTTTTCTTCTGTGGAGCGTGGTGTGCTCGCAATGCCAGAAGGCATTGGTGGGAGTTGTCGATGGAGACACATTGCAATACAATGTTGCGGAATACATCTGGGACGTCGCCTGGTGCGAAGAGTTTGGTTAAGATACCTAGGTTAAGACCGTCTTGGAAGAACTGGATCTTTGTTGCATTGTCGGTGATATGAGCTTTAGCTGCAAGTGCCTCAAAGTCAGCGATATAGGTTTGGAGATCGCCACTTCCTTGTTTGAGGTCCCTGAGCTTTGTTAATGCAGTTCCTACAGAATCTACTGGTTTGAAAGCTTCGTTGAAACTTTTCATGAAATCTTTTATTGTCCCATAACCAACTTTCTGTCCAGAAGTGTCAACTGATTGGGTGTGAACGAGAAATTGCTCTTTCCAAGATTTGGCATTCTTCTCCATCATGAAGGACATAATAAAAATGATCTTTTGTTTGTCGGTAGTATAGAACTTTTCATTGATGTCAAAGTATAGGTTGCATGATAGGATGAATTCCAGGGAATTGTCGCGATCTCCGTCAAAAGCGGTTGGGAGACCAATTTTATATTCAAAATCTTTGGTGGTAGCCATAGTAGTCATAATGGTGAATTGTTTGGTGAGTTATGCTTTCTCAGTGCCTATACGCATGGTCTTGCTGTCCGTTAGGGCTTTATTAGATTTCCGGGGGGGGGGGGGGGGGGGGGGGGGGGGGGGGGGTCAAAGACTGGATAGTCAATGATTAATGAGACTTTAATATTTTGTTACGAACTGGGGTGGCGTCACCAGCGACAGTGATAAGACACAGCCGGTCTGCTGGGAGGTTCGATTGAAGAGTTGCAACTCTAAGATGATCAGTAGAATAGAGACTAAGGCTAAGGAGTGCTTAGACTTAGAGACGATTCAGACGACTTAGGTTGGAGACCTAAGCAAAGGATATTCCAGGTAAAACCCAGTAGATTAAAGTGAAGTATACAAGCATAATACAACATGCTTAAATAAGCCAATATGTGCGCACAGACCAAGAGAGACATGAGAATGTAAGTGCATATCCAAAGAAGGAAGGCCACTATAGTACAGATGCATTGAGCATATGAGTCGGAATTGCATTACATAATATACAAGATAGAGTTGAAAGAGAAAATGAATAGGGGCACATACGATTGTAACACTTCCCAACCTTTCACATCAGCCAACTCCGTCCCTATCACGCTAATGACACAACTCTATTCCCTTCCCAAGAGCTGCCACGACCAGGTCCAGTGGTCACAGAAGACGGTCAACATGAAAACTTCATCACAAAATCCTAGACGAGAGAAAGGTGGGCAGAGGCAGGCAATATCTGGTTTGTTGGGTTGGATTCAGCAAAGAAGATGATGAGTGGCTGCCGCAAAGAGATTTGGTGGACTGTGAAGCCTTGGATGTTTGGGAGAAGGAGAGTTCTCAATGATAGTGGGGAAGGGTGTAAGCATGACACTTACCTATGATGACAACGCATTCTATGACATCACTAATGACGCAGCTCATATATCTTGACGCAGCTCACATACTCTCCTTCCCATTGGACACTGCACATAATACGGAACCTTATATATAGCTAGACACCTGTGCTTAGACGGTATTGTTTTCTGTACCCTCAAATCCCATATGCTCATCCACATTACTTCTGTCCGAACAACTGTCAGTGTTGTCGTCTACCATTGGCGACATTGCATCGACCCTAATAGACAATAAACTTGATAGCATACTACGTACATTGTCCTGTAAGTTCCCCTTCATCAGTAGTGGATTGTGAAAGTGTCAATCGATCCCGCTTAGGAATTTGACAAACCAAGTCTCGGATGGTGATATTATGGGCTCATATTCCAGTATAATATGATACTCCTAAGATTATATGCATATCAACTAGCATGTGCACTCATAGACCCCGGCGTTGGATTCTTAGAGCTTTTCAGTGACAAAGTTGAAAAAGTGGGGTGGGTGAAATGAAACTTGAACACTGTGGGAATGTATGTAATTATTAGTGGTAGTCATAGTGGATGACTTTCCATAGGCTGAAATATTCTGATTAGAATATCATATCATATATTTACCCTTATTAGACAGGTGTGCCGCAATGCCGCTGTTCATTTACAGTCAGTTCATAACCATGTGTCATCTACCCCCCCAATAGACTTTACAGATGACTTACATCTGTTTTAGGCCACTAACGCCAGTGATATCCACTGACATAATCAGCCTTGCTTGAGATGCATCTCACACAATGTGGCACCTCACACAGTAATACTGAGGTACGTTTCAACTTTTAATCAAGTATGCTAAAGTCTTTCTCTCCTGCCACTATCTAGGTGATTCTAAGTGCCCAGAACGACGTCCCCAGTTCTCTGTGCCCACTAATGGAGTGCCTACCTGACCTGTATGCCACTGGTGCCTCCAATCTCACCCAATGCAACCTAGTAGTATCGATTTCCCATCACTTCTTACGTTCTATCTGTGAAGATATTGTGTGACAGTACTGGGGATGATAGCGAAGATCTGCTGGAGGCTAATGGCATGCATAGTAGAGTTGAGATAATGTAGCACAAGCCCAAGTGCCCCTGCAGCATCAAGGGAGCGTTTATCTATCCTTGGAGTTCTGTGCGCAGAGACATCCTCATGAGGTATTGGTGTCTCATACCAGGCTTGCACAAAGCCTGCAGTAAGTAGTGAGGAGAGGGTGGGCACATCAACGCCCATTGTAGTGATGAAGGTTCTACTGTAGAGTTACAATCACAACTTCGTCACACGTCCCACCCCCTGGCAAATCGAAGCTATTTGAAGTGACAGTCACACCAAATTTGGGGTCACGAAGCTATTTTGTGACATATGGTAAAATAGAAAAAAATTGCTGTTTCTCTTTTCAACATAGTTCTCTGCAGCCTATCGCATATAATGAGCCTTCATGATTTGCTTGTCAAAAAGTTGTCGAAGCTAACTTAGATAGGTCACATGTCACAAGAGCCTACGAAGTTGCGAAGCTAAGGGTGACATGGTCACACCCGAAAGGATGCGAAGCTATGATCGTAACTCTACAGTATCATGTTGACTATCATATAGCACCTTCCATGGGGTGTTGATATGGGGATTTGGAAGTAGTTGGGGTCAGCAAAGGTACAAACGATGTGGGTGCCGAGTGTCAATGCGCTCTTGTCGTGATACCTCACTCCCAGCAATGATAGCGGCAGCGAGCACCCTAAGTCTCTCATCGTCATCGAAATGTTCAGCCTTGTCTTTGTCGAGAAGCAGCTGCTGGACTGCAAAGTTATCGTCCATCAAGGACCAGACTAAATTTGATTGAATGAACGTACGGGGGATTATTTCAGTATACATTAACATATCAGCAGTATTGGTAATATTTTTGAGACTCCGGTATATTCTATTCTGGATTATTTTGCCTACGGAAAGTCATCCAGTGAATGATTATGGAGCGATTCAGAATGCGATTCAAAAAACGATTTTGGACGCTGAGAATCGGATTTTGAGCTTAATCGGGCTTAATCGTCGAAGCGCCTCGAGAGGCGCTTAATGCGATTATGGCACCCAAATACAAAGACATACAACAAGCATCATCGCCAAAAACTCGTAAAAAAGCGCCCGTCAAAAAGGGCAGAAAAGGGCAGCTAGCAGGCACGGTCAAAGGCGGAGATACTGCGGAGGCGAAGGTCGAGGATGAAAAAGACGACGAGGAAGTCCCTGATATTGAGTGCGTGAAATAGATCAGAAAACATATGAAACATAACTCACCTTAGGAACTGTTAGCTGGACAGATACTTTGACTTGGTCCCTGGTCAGTGCTGTTACATCTGACGACGCCATTCAAAAGGGATTGTACCCTGAGCCAGGTGCAAATGCATCAACTAAAAATGGAGGGGCAAAGAAAACAGAACACCACTGGGCACTCTGCAAGGTTCTGTTTGACGGCCATGAGGAGTATGGCTGTGCACTCGAAATTGCACTCGAGCGGGTGCAAAGATCAAAAACCGAATGCAGATTAGTATGTCATCATTTGGTTCTGGAATATTCTCGCAGTTATGCAGAATCTGCCCGAATAAATTCTTCATCTTCGAGTATGTCATCATGGTTCTGAGCAATAAGTGTCTCTTGCCAAGCACTGGCGTCGTGAGTGCTCCCAGTATGTCCATAACTAAAATCAATAATTCGGAGATTCGGAAGCGAGACAATCTATTGAAATCGTCAGCTCAAATATATCCAGTCGCTGAAGAAATAAAAATAAAAATACTTGAACATTCAAAGAATAGTTTGACTTTCGGTCAAAGTAGATTTCTCCGTACCAATGAGGACGGTCATGAGTGTACCATCAACAAGGCACCACCCATCCCTCCAAGCACGACAGGAGTGAGCTTTGACCCACAAACTGGATGGATCTGAGTATACAGACGAGTTGTCTGAAGGTTCATTGGTGTCTGACTCGAAGGTAGAAGACAAGGAGCCAGTGGTGGGGGAACCCGAGTCGGAACTCATGGACATACTAGTATTGGAGTTAAAGTCTGAAAAGGACGAGTCTCCCGGGCCATTCTCGAGAACACAATCTGAGCTGTTGAACTCATGTCCTGTAAGACTTTCGAGCCTCCGTTGGCGACGCAGGCGGATTTGAGCTCGTTTTTTCTTTACCTGCAACGCAAATATAATTAGATTTTGTATTGCACTTGCCTTTGCGTTCGTTGTGGCATCTTGAGTAGTCCGTGTCGCTGGTGTGTCCGAAACAGAATTTATATAATGATTGCAAGTATATTCACCTGTAAGGTAGTACTTAGCATACATAGATAAGTTCATGAATCCAACGAGAGCTGCACGTAGTCTGCAGCACTGCAGCTGGGGTGTCCAAAGTAAGCATCGATTTTCACACGATTTTCGATTTTTGAATCGTCTCATAATCACAGAATCGCTCCATAATCGGTCACTCTGACTACCACTGATCAGATAATCAATATCATGTACTTAATCCAGCGAAAGTGGCCCTGAAGCTTTACATTACGGGGCCAACCTCATTCGCTGCTGCGGGAGTTCCGACTGTGAAGGTTCAGACTTCCGGCTAGTGGTTGTCGGATGTCTTACGCAAAAAATCCTACGTCAATTGCATAAGTTGATCTTTGGTGGTCGGTCCGTACATGATGCATGATGGACCTCTCGGTGATCCATTCGCGTTCCGTAGTTTATTATACGTAAGTACCTATCTCTTATCGGCTCCCTCACGTTGTCTCCTTTAGGGTCTTACCCTTGTACTTATTTGCAGTCGTCTCCACAAACGTATTCACGCTCGGTCTAGTTTGGTTTTTATCTCCTACTAGCGTTCCACCATCACACTAAATATTTTTTAGGTTCAACTTCACCGGATTTTGCTGCGCTTACGCGCCTTCCCCGAGTACTTAACTTAAGTTTAAACCCACAGCAGTTGTGCCGGCAATTTCAAGCTTGCCTGCCAATGCATGGCCATTTTTTCGTGCGCTGTGCAGGGTAGTAGGAACTGGTTTCCTTATCCAAAACTGAACACAAAGTCGCGATCCCACGAAGTACTTATTTGTCTCTCCTACAACTTGAAATACATATGGCATGGCGGATACCACCATGATTCACCGCCGACAACTTTATTTCATGAGGTACGTTCAAATAGACAAATAATATGACTCATTGTAGATAAACCAACGACGTTGGAAACTTGGAGTTCCTTTTGTAGGCACAAGTTAATGTTGCACGCTGTCTGTCATCAGTCCGTCGACGACCCTGTCATGGCGCTCTGACAGTACATTGGAACCTTGATTGAAAGGTAGTCCTGACCATTCCCTTTCTCAAACACCAAGTTTTGGTATGTTCACGTGGATAATGTTGGATAGATGTTTCTGCTGACTCCATTGTCCTCAGCCTGATTTCTACCCTCTCGATGTCTACTGGGCAGCGCCAAGAGTCGCACTATCTAAGCGCTTGTATATCGCAAACGCCCGTACAGCAACCTTGATCCAGCTTATTGAGACCTCATTCCACGTTCTAGGCACTCTTGCTACCCACGGAAATGACAGGATGGAAACACGTTGGCTATGACAGCCATGATGTACAAGTAATAAGGAACCTGCCCGGCCAAGATGTAACAGCCACTCTCGTCAGTCGCATATCTCGGAGTGATATCTGCTCACTCACAGCTCACTACCGAGAATAGCAGTTCACGATGCCGACTATAAGATCGGGCAAACTCGGTGCAGTACGTACAACTTCAATTCGATCACCACAGCATCCAAGATGCAAGAAGACCGTATACCTTATATATAAGTCATCAATGATTAGCGGACCATAAATCTCTTCCGATTCTCTATCCCTCATCCAATCTGCGGTCTCATGTCGGAACAGGAAGCCGTCACTGGTCTCCGCTGGAATGACTATCTATCTGGTTCGTCAGTTCCCTATAGCCGATGTGTAAGCGAACCATTGTGCTGAATTATCTATTCCAGTTTCAGCAATTGCCCTGATACTCTATGAGTACCGTTAGTAACCTTCGAGAACTTTGCACTGCCGCTGAACGAAAGATCACACAGTTATACTGTTGGACAAGGAGGTGATAGAGAACTTTCTTGCTGTCGGTCGAGTACTCATGCTTATTATTGGCGAAGGTCAACTATGTCTGGGTCAGCATTCCACCCCATACTATTTGCCCGATGGTACCAACCCAAGGATTGACAAAATTTTCAGAAACGACCGTGGTCACTGATGTCATGCCTATATCTTGTTGTCAGTTCGCCCTGTTACACTACTTTACAGTCTGCGTTATTTATTGCTATCCTAGGTTCGATATCTTGGTATCTCCCTTTCAATGTACGTCAAGATCACTTGCATTCTTCATATTGCACACTAACACTGACGCTAGAACTTGGGCCTGCTGTATGTAACGCTATGTCGTCTGAGCCGTCTTTGGCTGACTACGGTTAGGGGGAGGGATGTTTTATATGTCAGGAAAAGTGAGTACATCGATGCTCTTCAGAGTGTTCTAAGTTGATCTGTGTTTAAGCCGTATGTTTCACTGAGTTTTTTCTTTTTTTTTGTATTCAAGTCCCAACCATTGTTGACCTCTCTCATTCAGCTGCAAGTACAATTCATATCTTCAACCTAAACTATAATTCCATCATCTTGCAATAGGCTATGATATTGTTGTCGTACTGGAATGGGGTGGGTCTGTATATTTCTGCTTTGCAGAAGGTAAGTCATGCAGTCAGTAACTCATCGTGCGTACCAAATTTCATCCGCAGCTATCCTCATCTGGCGTCTTTACGCACTAAGCAGCCGATCCAAGCTGCTACTTTATGTTCTATTAGGGACATTCTTACCTATCGTCGCCCTCTTGATAGGGACGGACATCTATTTGTATAGTCGACCTCACGCATTCTCAGGTAAATTTTGCTCGGATCAGATCGGCTACAAGCTGATATCATCTCGTTGCACAGTCAGAGAATTGGTAACTCCGATTATCACGTACTGCACCTTTTCCTTCAATATTGGACCAATGCCTGCGATCTATACATCCATCCCCATTGTGTGCTATGACGTCTTCCTAGCTGTTCTTGCTATTGGTACCCTCGTGAAACATCTCAAAGAACAAAGGAACTACGAATTGAAGCCTAATACCTATATGGTAATGATCGTCCGATACCATATCCTGTACTTTCTTCTGTAAGTGCCTCTCCGTCTAGTGGGTTCTAAAAGTACTCATCGATTCCCGCTAGGAATTTAATAAACCAAATCTCATTGGCTATATTATGGGGTCATATTCCGGTATGATGCTTTCAAAGGATTATACAGAGATCAGCTGAACATTTAAACTCCTAGATCCAGGCGATGTATCTCTCAGAATACTTTAGCGATACTGCGCCATTTATTCTTGCACCCCGTCTCATTATCAGTATTTGGGATACACATGCCCAGGATAATTGCGTGGAAGTCAGTACAGCGTTCGAGGATTGTGTTTGTTTGACTTCCCCACTGAAGTTCGAGCAGCATACGATGGATACCATTGTCGTATAATTTTGGTATGCTTATTCCTCAGTATGAAGGAAAAGCGATTGGAGTCGAGTGGGGCGACTTTATGGATGAATAAATTACAGTTTTGTGTAGCGCCTGATAGTGAAGTTGTATTGTACTTTAATTTGCAATGTAGTAGACCGAGTCACTGAATACGAGTCTAAGTATATGTATAGAGTTGAGAATACTTTGGAGTTTTCCACAAACATGTCTGACCTGTAGAAGAAATGAGTAGGTTTCCGCCCTTGGGACAACATCAGTGAATTCATGTGTCCCCGAGATTGTAGCCGTGTGAACTATAGAAGAATACAAATCTGCTTCTGCCAAATATAACCACGCATACCGCGAGATGTAGACTACAATGCCGAGTTTGTGACAAGATCATGACATTGGTCCATCATGTTCGGCAAGGGATAGTTCTTCTACAGGTCAGACATGTTTGTGGAAAACTCCAAAGTACTCTCAACTCTATACATATACTTATCCTGGTATTCAATGATTCGGTCTACTACATTGCAAATTATGTAAGGTACATTATATTTACAAGACACGCCTGTCGGCTTTACATAAGACGATACATTTGTATTCACAATACTATCTTTGGCCCAGAGTTGCAAAATGGCCCGGAGTTGCAAATCACAATGTAGCACACTCATCTTCCACTCATTTCCTTTACACAATGATTCTAGAGTATGGTCAGTACATAGCCTGCTGTATATATATTTTATTTTATGAAAAATGGACTGGAAGTGCTTGCGGCAGCAAAACACTGTTCAGTATATGCACTTTCCACGCCAATCCATCGAAGGGAGGCTAATACGTGCAGTAAAAAAAATCAGGAATTTTAATAATGATTTCTTATTAGCTTAAACACTATTCTAATTTTTTCTAACACGAGCACTGAGTTATGTTGAGAGATTAAATGTTGTACTATCGACATGCATAGCGTGACAGGAGGTGTGAGCTTGTGTTCGGAGTTGCAAATAGGATTTTTGACAATTGCCCCAGTTTCGTTCGTGAATCGTCGGAGACTTAAAACGGCAGTGTGACATAGTGTGACACGATGGCTTCTGTGCGGGTGCGAATTTTTGCAACTCTGTGCTCAAACACTGTTTTGCACCGGCCTCTCTCTGGCAATATGGCCTTGACATATTTCCTTACTTTTTTGACATAGCATTAGAGTCTGTACTAATTTCTACTTGCTCCTGTTGTTTTCTTATTTTAATGTTGTGTAGTTGTTGTCTTATAAAAAACTGGTCGAAACATTTTGCAACTCTGGGCCAAAGATAGTAGCAATTCTGGAAATACGATGTTTACACAGTCCTTGTCTCGTTCGTCTCTGCAAACAGACACAGCGTGTCTCTTCGCGTTCTCACTCTTGATAGAGCTGTGTACAATTGACCGCAGCAAACGGATCCGTTCGAAGGTCAAGTACTGTGCGGCCGGCATCAACCCTTGACAGCCGTTAAATGTGGTTGCATAGGCAGGTCGCAAGGGAAACTGCCTTCGATTCACCATCACAATGAATGGTTTGGATGGAAGCAAAGTTGATGCGGTGAATGCAGTGAGTTTCGAACGTATTTATGAGCTGCACTTCAACGAAGCGACGATGCAGAGCTACTATGCACACACGTGCATTTCTAACCAAGCTTTTTCTACGGAGAGGTTTCATTGAATGGCGCAAACACAGTTCTCTTTTAGATCTAGGCGGTGAGGAGGCACTCCTGGGTGGGTCAACATTGCAAGGTAGTCAGGTGTGTGTTCTGGTGCATTCAATGGAGTGTGGTCGGCTTCTTTCAGACTGTCTGAGCTGAAGTAAGATTCTGTGTTGTGTAGTGAGTGGTGTGTGCGCTCGAAGCCTGTGTGTGATACTAACGAAAATCGCCTGGTAATTTGTCAAGAATTATGTCATTGAATTCATCAACATAGATGTTGAGAGGGGAGAGGAAGGCACGATGAAGACAGGTGTCAGCGTCTTCAATGATATCTTAACAACATAGCATGACATGGTGGAGAACTGACGACGCAGTGCAATCTCGCTCATGTAGTTATGCAGACGGTACACCGATATTGGTCAAGTGAGATTCTATGTTCATCAATACGATCTACGAAAACTATAAATTGCGGGCCCCTATGGTCCGAATTGCCGTGTCACAACTCTCTCCTGTTCCGCTGACAATGGGACAGCGTCCCAAATGATTGCTGCGAGGTTTTGAATGAGAGCACGCGAGGAGAGTGATTGTTTAGAAGCGGAAGTCATCACGGTAGTGAATAAAAGAGCTAGGAACGGAATAAGGTACAGAGTGTAAGCTGGCTGCTTACTACATGCTTACCTTATCAAACGTCATGTGATCCATCCCCTTATATCCCGCGACTTCTGTACTGTTCAGACTAGACTCGGGTCTCATACCTACCATCATCTACCCATTAGTATCACGCTCTAAAAGATCCACAGTTTCGTCCTGTTACTTTCGTCCGATTCATTCAGTGTTCCTTACTGTTCTCCCGAGTAAGGTTCCACTTTTTTTTTAACAGAAACGGAACTTGTCGATTATTCGAAACTCATCGAAACTGTTATTTCTCTACCGCCGGGTTACCCGCCCGATACCTGACCTGTCAAACTGCCTTCCATACGAAGGAACCCTACCGTCTCTGAACCTCTGACCACGCGACAGCGTGCGAGGAACCAAAGACAACAACCTCCTCCTAACCCACCCTCATCCCCTCTGTCATCTATATCTTCGGATAACACGCCCGCTAGACTTATCACTCCCGCTACCACATATTGTGACTCCTCGTCGGATTCTGACTCAGACGACGCGCATATATCATACCCTCGTTCTCGCAAGATGACCAAATCCGCTAGTGTCGAACAATCTGCTCCCAACAAACCACCAAGGCTCTTGGCTGGCGAACTCACGCCCGAAGTCGCTCGCGATTGGGAAAACAGTTGTGAAACTTACTTCATGCATAAGGGAATCGATGCTGAAGATCAAGTAAAAATGATCGCTTCTGGAATGCTCGATGCGCGACTACGAACGTGGTACCTGACTCAACGAGCCGTCCTTGATGCAGGAACATTCACTGCCTATATGACTGCCCTTAAAGATGCCTGGCTTGATACGCACTGGGATACGAAACTACGCTGGAAGGTTCTGGGCTCGTACCAAGGCAATCGTTCGTTCTATGAATGGGCCTTGGAACTACAGAACCAGAATGCGCTACTCTACGGCAATGCTGCTCATCTGTCAGACGTCCAACTTCGCAACCAGCTCGAGGCTCACATCTGTGAGGAACTCACCATCCCTGTACTCCGAGCAAAGCTCGCCGATGACCTTACTCTCAAAAAATGGATTGAGGAGGTCAAACACCTCGACGACAAGCGTCTCGAGGATCTCGCCTCCCATAAAAAGATCGCTGAGGACCTATACAAATCCTCGAAACGTGCAACTTCTTCCTCGAACAAGACCTCGTCTTCTAAGACATACAATCCGTCATCTTCACGTTTAGGAGCCCTGACAGAATCTGAACGTGGCCTACTGATGAAACATAAAGGTTGTTTCAAGTGTCGGAAGTTCTACGTCTCGCACCAGTCAAAAGAATGTACCGATGGCGCACCTGAAGCATCAACCTACAAAGTGCTCACGGAATCAGACGCCATCGCAGCCAAACCGAAGACTAGAGCCGTAGCCGCCGTCGGACCAGTAGGAGCTGTCATGCCGTCGTCGGTTCTTGACGACGGATCGGATTCTGAAGATGACATGTGCGTAGCCCCTTTCGAAACCGCCCACATTATGTGGTCCTGTCTCTTGACAGGACCCAACTCCAACTCTTTGAACGCTTCGACGCCTTGATTGACCATGGGTCACATTTAGTTCTGATTGACGAAAACGTCGTCAACAAGCTCGGATTGCGTAAACGCAAATTGTACAAAAAGATTGAAGCGAACTCTGCATTCATGGACAATTCTTCTTCTCCTTTCTCCTTTTCTGAATATGTTCTGTTGTCTCCGTGTTCACTTAATCATGATTGGACTTCGCGTATGATACGTGCGATCATCGCACCGAACCTTGCAGTTCCCCTCCTCCTTGGAGGACCTTTCTTATCACATAATTGCCTTGTTATAGATCATGACTCTCGAACATGTATCGTCAAAAACTCGAACTACGATCTTTTGAGCCCTCCAGAACACAAACCACGAGTGAAGGTCAACATGCCATCGCGACGCGAACTATTACGATTACGCAAGAATGTGGTTAAGGAGCTCAAGAGTGTTCTGACTGACCGCCACAACGATCTAGAAAAGGATACAACTTCTGAAACTCCGAACGTTGTAGGACTTCTACGTCGACGAATTGATACCCTCGCTTTCATTGAGGCTAACAAAGAACATCTGGACCGTCTCGATAAAGAGATGCGTCGGAAATATGAAGATCGATTTCCTGACGATATACCCCATATTGACCAACTGCCCACAGATATCGTCCACCGCATAACGCTTAAGGATCCTAACAAGATCATACAGTGTAGGCGTTATAACACACCTAGAAAATACAGGGAAGCTTGGGACGCCCTTTTGAATCAACACATCGCGGCCGGAAGACTACGACCATCATCAAGCCCATTCGTCTCCCCGGCCTTCCTGATACCTAAGAAGGACCCCACAGCTCTACCAAGATGGGTGAATGATTATCGAGCACTGAACGCTAACACAGTGCCAGACAACCACCCGCTACCGCGCATAGACGAAATCCTAAGAGATTGTGCAAAGGGTAAGATCTTCGGTAAGATTGATATGACAAACTCGTTCTTTCAGACACGCATACACCCTGACGACATCAAATATACGGCAATCGACACACCAGAAGGCCTACATGAGTGGACCGTAATGCCACAAGGAGGCCGAAACGCGCCTGCTACACACCAACGTAGAATGTTCATCGCTCTACATGGCCTGATCGGAAAAATATGCCACGCATACCTGGACGATATCATTATCTGGTCGCAGTCTGTAGCAGAACACGTCAAGAACGTAAAACTCGTCTTGGATGCGTTACGAAAAGCTTGCCTCTTCTGCTCCCCAAAAAAGACATCGTTGTTCTGCACCGAGATTGATTTCCTCGGTCACCGTATTTCGGGCTCTGGAATCGAGGCGGACGCATCAAAGGCAAAAAGAATACTTGACTGGCCGGTGCCGAACTCGACGAGTGACGTCCGGTCCTTCCTAGGTCTCGTACGATACCTAGACCAATTCCTGCCGAGCCTCGCAGACCACACTCGAATACTGACTCCACTGACGACAAAGTCGAGCGAACATGATTGGCCTGGTTGGAACGATGAGCACCAAGAGGCGTTCAACGCTATCAAACGGCTCGTAGTAAGTAGAGACTGTCTAACGACAATAGACCACGACAACCTTGGGGACAACAAAATTTTCGTCACTTGTGATGCCAGCGACTGGCGCGTGGGTGCTATGCTAAGCGTCGGACCAACGCCACAAACAGCACGGCCTGTCGCATTCGACTCAATGCAGTTGCGAGGAGCGCAACTGAATTACCCTGTTCATGAGAAGGAACTGTTAGCAATCGTACGAGCTCTCAAGAAGTGGCGAATCGAACTACTAGGGACCCCCTTCACGGTCTACACAGACCATAGAACTCTCGAAAATTTCATGACCCAACGGGAATTGTCGCGACGACAAGCAAGGTGGCAAGAATTCTTTGGCCAATATGATTTCCAAATCCAATATATCCGAGGAGAGGACAACTCCGTGGCGGACGCGCTGTCACGACTACCACCAGACGACAAAGACATGCCTACTTACGTACAGCGAACTGTACACATGCCAACTGCAGTCGGCGAGAACATCAAACCAATCTCGCTGATACTTTCTGTGACACCTGATGCGTCATTGTTCAACAACATCAAAGCAGGATACCTCACCGACACATGGTGCGTAAAACTGACGAAGTTAGTTGGCTCACTTCCAGGACTGCAGCAATGAAACGGTTTACTGTATCTGAACGATCGACTGGTCATACCTCGAGTGACGCACCTACGAGAAACAATTTTTCGTCTGGCACACGACCAACTAGGACATTTCGGGATCGACAAATCCTACGCGGCAATACGACAATCTTACTACTGGCCAAATATGAGGCGCGACCTCGAGGAGAGTTACATACCTGCCTGCCCAGATTGTGCAAGAAACAAGAGTCGGACAACGAAGCCCGCTGGACCGCTTCATCCCCTGCCAGTGCCAGACAACCGAGGAGAATCTGTCGCCATCGATTTCATAGGACCTCTTCCAACAGAGCAAGGCTTCGACGGCATAATGACGATTACAGACCGCTTAGGAGCAGACATCCGTCTAGTTCCCTGCCGGATGAACATGAATGCACGCGAAGTGGCGAATCTCTTCTTCAACCACTGGTATTGTGAAAATGGACTACCACTGAGCATTGTTTCAGATCGCGACAAACTGTTCACTAGCAAGTTTTGGAAGGCGCTGCACCACCTAACCGGTATAAAGTTGAAAATGTCAACAGCGTATCACCCACAAACTGACGGCGCAAGTGAACGTACTAACAAAACAGTGGACCAAGCTCTCAGATACTTCGTGGACCGACACCAAGCCGGCTGGGTGAACGCGCTGCCAAAGGTCAGATTCAACATTATGTCGACAACAAATGCGTCGACTGGATACGCACCCTTTCATCTACACCTCGGAAGAATACCACGCCTCTTGCCTCCACTCACGCCAGAAAAAATTCGTGCAACACGTGAAGACTTTCCCAACGACATCGCCGACGCATTAGATGCAATCGTATCCTTGAAGACCGATGTCGCTGACGCGCACGATGCGTTGCTGGCCTCACGTATCGCACAAGCACACTCGGCAAACATACACAGAAACGAAGACCCCCCCTTCGAGGTAGGCGACTCCGCGTATCTGTCTACGGCCCACAGACGTCGGGAATATCTAAACGGAAACAACAAACGGGTTGCAAAGTTCATGCCTCGGTTCGATGGACCCTACACCATAGTTTCAGCGAACCCTGAGTCATCAACCTACACTCTTGATTTACCAGACCACACTAACGTTTACCCTACCTTCCATGTGTCCGAACTGAAGCGCCATGTTCCAAACAACGCAGAACTCTACCCCTCAAGAGAACTACAGCGTCCAGGACCAATCGTCACGAAGACTGGGACAGAAGAATGGGAAATAGAACGCATCCTGGATAGAAGAACACGGGGACGCGGACGCCAATATCTCGTTCGCTGGCGCGGCTACGGTCCAGAAGCGGACGTCTGGGTGCCGGGTAAAGAGCTCGAAGAAACACAAGTGCTTCAAGAATACAACGAAAGACAAACGAGAGCTGAAGAAACCACATCAAACTACGCTCAAACGAGGTCTGAAGAAGACGTTTCATTACACGAAGAAGACTTGACGCAAGGAGAGAAAGACGCCGGAGAAAATGCTTCGGAGAGTGAGAGGGTGTAAGCTGGCTGCTTACTACATGCTTACCTTATCAAACGTCATGTGATCCATCCCCTTATATCCCGCGACTTCTGTACTGTTCAGACTAGACTCGGGTCTCATACCTACCATCATCTACCCATTAGTATCACGCTCTAAAAGATCCACAGTTTCGTCCTGTTACTTTCGTCCGATTCATTCAGTGTTCCTTACTGTTCTCCCGAGTAAGGTTCCACAGAGGCCACACAGCACGTGATACAATGAACGGAAAGGGCCGCAGTGGCACAGAACCAAACAACACAGCATGACGCGGTGGACAGAAATTTGGTACTTTATATATGTAGACAACTTCACCATCAGGTGCTACACAAAATGTAAGCTATTCATCCATAAAGTCGCCTCACTGAACTCCAATCACTTTTCCTTCATACCGAGGAATTAGGGTGCCAAAATTATACGATAATGGTATCCATCGTATGCTGCTCGAACTTCAGTGGGGAGGTCAAACAAGCACAATCCTCGAACGCTCTGCTAACTTCCACGCAGTTATCCTGGGCATGTGTATCCCAAATACTGATAATGAGACGGGGTGCGAGAATAAATGGCACGACAGAGCTGTAGAATTCTGAGAAACACATCGCCCAGGTCTAGGAGTGTAAATGTTTAGCTGATCTCTATGTAATAATCCTTTGAAAGCATCATACCGGAATAGGAACCCATAATATAGCCAATGAAATTTGGTTCATCAAATTACTGGCGGGAATCGATGAGTACTTTTAGAACCCACTAGACGGAGAGGCACTTACACGAGAAAGTACAGGATATGGTATCGGACGATCATTACCATATAGGTATTAGGCTTCAATTTGTATGTCCTTTTTTCTTTGAGGTGTTTCACGAGTGTGGAAACGGCAAGAACAGCTAGGAAGACATCATAGCACACAATGGGGATGGATGTATAGATCGCAGGCATTGGCCCAATGTTGAAGGAAAAGGTGCAGTACATGGCAATCGGAGTTACCAATTCTTTGACTGTGCAACGAGATGGCATCAGCTTACACCTGATTTAATATGAGCGAAATTCACCTGAGAATGCGGAAAGTCGACTATACAGATAGATATCCGTCCCTATCAAGAGGGCGACGATAGGTAAGAATGTCCCTAATAAAACGTAAAGTAGGAGCTTGGATCGGTTGCTTATTGCGTAAAGACGCCAGATGAGGATAGCTGCGGATAAAATTTATTTCAGTATACACGATGAGTTACTGATTGCATGCCTTACCTTCTGCAAAGCAGAAATATACAGACCCGCCCCATTCCAGTACGACATGAATCTCATAGCCTATTACATGATGATGTAATTATAGTTTAGGTTGAAGATATGAATTATACTTGCAGCTGAACGAGAGAGGTCAACAATAGTTAAAACTTGGATATGAAATAAGCTCTGTGAAACATACGGCTTAAACACGAATCAGCTTAGAACACTCTGGAAAGCATCGATGCACTCACTGTTTCAGGCATATAAAACAGACCTCCCCCTAACACTAGTCAGTGAACGACGGCTCAGACGATATAGCGTTACATACAGCAGGCCCAAGTTCTAGCGTCAGTGTTAGCGTGCAATATGAAGAATACAAGTGATCTTGACGTACATTGAAAGGAAGAGACCAAGATATCGAACCTAGGATAGCAATAAATAACGCATAGACTATAAAGTAGTGTGACAGGGCAAACTGACAACAAGATATAGGCATGACATCAGTGACCACGGTCTTTTCTAAAAATTTTGTCAATCCTTGGGTTGGTACCATCGTGCAAATAGTATGGGGTGGAATGCTGACCCAGACATAGTTGACCTTCGCCAATAATAAGCATAAGTACTCGACCGACAGCAAGAAAGTTCTCTATCACCTCCTTGTCCAACAGTATAACTGTGTGATCTTTCGTTCAGCGGCAGTGCAAAGTTCAAGTTTCCGAAGGTTACTAACTGCACTCATAGAGTATTAGGGTAATTGTTGAAACTGGAATAGATAATTCAGCATAATGGTTCGCTTACACATCGGTTATAGGGAACTGACGAACCAGATAGATAGTTATTCCAGAGGAGATTAGTGACGGCTTCTTGTTCTGACATGAGACTGCAGATTGAGTGGGGGATGGGGAATCGGAAGAGATTTATGGACCGCTAATCATTGATATATGATACTTAAGTTATACGGTCTGAGGGCTGTGGTGGTCGAATTGAAGTTGTAGGTAGTTTGCCCGATCTTTTCGGTGGCATCGTGAACTGTGAGTGGACAGATATCACTCCGAGAGAGGCAGCTAGGTAGGCAAAGATTACAAACAAGTACTAATCGGGGCATTCGAGTTACATAAAACAGTTCGGTGATGAGTCCAATGGCATCTTCGGGCAATCACTCGGTCACCGTGGTACGATCTCAATTCGACCATCACAGCCCTCAATACATTATAGGAATTCCTATCATACTTCAGCGGCCCATTAGTGTCTTCAGACTCACATTCGATCTGCAGTTCGTGATGCATTGATGAATACACAGCAAGTTCCGGTAATTTACTCGGTAGCGCCATGCCAGTCACAATTCCACCATCACAGCCCTCAAGACGTTAGGAAATATCATACTTTAGTGGCTCATCAATTTCTTTAGAATCTGCAGTCGTGATGCATCGATGAGTCCGGTAATTTACTCGGTCGCCGTGGTACAATCTCATCACAGCCTCAATACATTAGGAAATCCTATCATACTTTAAATCTGCAGTTCGTAATGCATTGATGAGGATGAGTCCACAGCAACTTCGGGTAACATACTCGGTAGCATCATGCGGTACAGTCTCAATTCGACCATCACAGCAAGATGCTTAGGAAATCCTATCATACTTTAGCAACCCATCCGAGTCCAGTCTCATGTCAGAACAAGAAGTTGTCACTGCTCTCCGCTGGAACAGCAGTGCAAGTGGTTCGTCTGCGTGTTTTAACTGATTTATGATCGTCGTGCTGAACATCGGTTTCAGTGCCCATCATAACCTTGATATTATATGAGTACCGTTAGTGACCTTCGGGAACCTTGTCATTACTGCTGCTGAAACAAAAGATTGTCTAGTTCTTCTGTTAAACAAGGAGGTAATTCGTGATCACGGTCTCGTCTTCTGTCGGTCGAGTACTTATCATTAGTATTATCGGCATAGGTTAATTATGTCTGGGTCGGTGTTCATCCAAGATATGCACGGTCATATCAGCCCGGACATTGACTGAATTTCCAGGAACGACCGTGGTCGGTAATGTCATGCCTGTACCTCGTCGTGAATTTTTTCGTGCTTGAAAGCGCTTATGGATTGTATGATTTTATTCGTCGCCTACGCTAGGTTCGATATTTTGGTCTTTTCCTAGCACTGTACTGACACTTACGTGCTGACTCTCACACAAGGCTGTATGGCTTCTGTATGTAACCTTGTGCCTCCTCGATCTATTATCAGTTGACTAGCGCTAGGGGGAGGTCTGTTGTACATACTTGAATCAGTCAGTGTATCAATGCTTTTCATCTGGAGAGTTTGAGGTTGACCCACATTCTAGCCGTACGTCCCAAGTATGTCTTAAGAATCAAGTCTTAAGAGTTCTTGTCTTCTTGTCATTATAGCTGCAAGTATATTGATTTCAACGTAATGCTCATTCACTTATCATTAAGGCGAATTAGGCTACGGTCTCATCGTTCTGATTGACAGAGGGTTTTCAGTGTATTTTTGGTTTGCGGAAGGTATGATATATGTATATTCTCGTATCTCACTATGGGTTGAAATCTCAGATCCGCAGCCATTCTCATCTGGCGTCTTTATATGCGAGCAATCAAAGCTCCTACTTTATGTTCTAGTGGGATTATTCTTGCCCATCATCGCCCTCTCAATTGGGACGGACATTTATCTATACAGTCGACGACTTTATATACTCGGATGAGTTGGCTGCAGGCTGACCCCCGCCTAATTGCATAGTGAAAGAAATCATAACTCCGAACGCCAAGTACTGCACCCTTTCTTTCAACATAGGACCTATGCCTGCGATTTATACTTCCATCCCCATTGTGTGCTATGATATATTACTGGTTGTTCTCGCGGCTGCATACTCGCGAGACACTTCAAGGAACAGAGGCAAATTCAAATGAGGGCTAATACTTATATGGTTATGATCGTCCGGTATCATATCCTGTACTTTGTCCTGTAAGTCCCCCTTCATTGAGTGCGTCGTGAAAGTATTCATCGATTCTCACTAGGAATTTAACAAACCAAATCTTATTGGTTATATTGTGGGCTCATATTCCGGTATGATACTTCCAAAGGGTTATATAGAGATCAGCTAACATGGGTGCTCGTACTACATAGACCCCCGCAATGAGTCTCTCAGAGCTTTTCAACGATACCGCCCTATTTATTCTCGCACCCCGTCTCATCATCAGTATTTGGGATACACATGCCAGTGATAATTGCGTAGGAGTCAGCACGACGTTCGAGGACTGTGTATGTTGGACTTCTCCACTGAGGTTCGAACAGCATGAGATGGACTCCGTCGTCGTATAATTGTTTCCCCACAGAAATGGTCGGAGTAGAATGAGGCGGCCAATATTTTCGGCGCCTGATAGTGTACATAGTAATCATACTTGTAATGTAATATCAGCATAGTTCCCTGCAGGTACCGGTGCAGTTCGTACCCGTAACCCTTTACGAACAATGATAACTTGACAGGCTATCGTCACTCATGGTATGCTACCGGCTTATTTCAACGATACCTATAACAAAGCAAGGGGTACGTCGGGGAGTCTGAGATGCACCAACCGGAAATACAGATATAAAGCAAGGTACAATCGCTACATATTGAAAGCATCAAATATAACAGCCTTTTATGCCGGCGGTGGAGGAGGAGGAGGAGCGCCATCGCTTGGTGCGGGCGCGGCTGTTTGCCCAGCGTATGCTTGGTAATATTGCGCTTGCTGACTCGCAGCCCACTCCTTGAACTGCGCTGAGTTGACATCGTAGCCGTATTGTGCCCTACCGTCGTGTTAGGACAAATGCGGGACAGTGTTCGAAGAAATATTACCAGTATGCTGCATACGCATCTTGAGTCTCTGGCCCTGGGGTGCCGGTTGGTGCACCTGGATATGGTGGTTGAGGTGCACTACCATCTGGAGGCGGGGGAGGCTGCTCTCCAGGTGGTGGCGGCGGAGGTGCGTTTTCAGGTGCAGGTGGTGCAACACCGTACCCACCCTAGGAACCGATGTCGGTTGCTAAACATCAAGATGTAACATTGGACGTACCATGGGGTACTGTGAAAATTGCATTTGTGCTTGGTGCAACTCCATTTGTTGTTGCATCATTGCTGATTGTGCTTTAGCATGCTCAGAGCGTACAACTTCGAGCAAGTCTTCCGTGAGCACTTTGGCGCGGGCCACCTGGTTTTCATCCGGTCCACTACTGAAGTGTCAGTGATACGAGTAGTCGAATGCATGGAACCTCACGTAATATGTATGTGCATAGGTTCATCCGACTCCCGGCCGGTTTCTTGTTCTACGAAGCCTGAACCTTGACCTTTTATCTGCACACGTGTACTTGTTTCTTGTTGGATATATTTCACAAACATTCCCTGGCACAAGCGCTAGTTCTTAAATGTTTGCACTGAAGGAAATTTAGACATACCTGGGGCCCAACAACTTTGGCACGAACGTTAAAATTGCGAATAGTCTCGAGGGCCACGGGCATTTTCTCTTCCGGCCATTTACGCTGGGAGAAGAGTAAGCCAGCGACAAAATGTTGGAATAATCACACGACCTTTTCGCGTAATCGATCCTTCTTGTCCTCTACTAGTGGACCGAGATCAATTGCTATTAGGTCGTTGACCTTGTCAATTGCCTTTTGCAACATTTCCTTGCTTGAAGCCGAGAGGTGAAGGTATAATGGTGGGTCCTTCTCCGTTGCCTTTGATCTATCCGGGTACCATACACCCTTGGTACTGACTGACGCGCCTGTATCCTCGTGAATCTATTTTGGAGATTAGAAGATGGCTGGTCGTACAACCACTGTTCAAAACACGTACCTCGGTCTGTGTCGAACTTTTCGTCAACATATACCGGTTTCGGACGTCATTAATATCAATGTCATGGGTAAAATCTCCATCATGTGGGTCCTTCTGTCCGATCTGTATGCTCCCGGCGATGCCACCACCAGCACTAAATTGTGCGGCAATTTTGGCAGCGATGGCAGCTGCTGCTGCAGCAGCTTCAGAAGCAGTCTTCCCCTCATCGGTTTTTGGGGCCTTCACAGGATGGTCCGATTCAGGAGGTGTTAATTCAGGGGCAGCCTGGTCCCATTTGCGTTTTGACGACATTGCAAGACGCTCTGAATGTGGAGGGGAAAGAAATGTGACCGAACACACACGTCACGCGTGACAAATCATTTTCGATCTCCGCGGCCCTCCTTCCCGATCGGGCGACATTCTCCTGGTGCTTGCAACGAGGTGAAGACGTAAAAGATACAAATGTCCTCCAACAAACGCCAACGCACGCTTTCGGGTTTGCGATCATCGCTTCCATCTCAATCTTCATCAACATCACTTTCACAAGAACCTGAACCTATGTTTAAGTCTAGTCGCACCGGGCAAGAGGCAACGGGGGATCGCCGTTTGCTCTGCACATTACCTCCGACGTGTAATCCGCCGCATAACCGCCCGACACCAATCGCAAACTCGAGAGATCTGGAGGCACATTATGGAAAATACCATGCGCAAGTTTGTGAGCAGAAAGGATGTGGATTCGTGTTTCCCGATGCGAGGTTGCTGGAGCTCGTGAGTGGATTATGCACAAATGGGGTCGTCTGCGAATGTGCTGACATCGATTGCCGATGATTGATAGCATCAAACAGAATGTCATGATCCACTTGCTGCTGTCCGGAAAGATAGAGGGGATAAAATTGTGCGCTTTACTTCACTGTAGTGTCCTGCATCCTCTCACCTCCTCAACCGTTTCATAGTTTGCTTGTCATCTTGTATCATGTCCACGATTATTCCAGACACCTAAAGCACGTCGATTACATCTTATTCAAGCACACTCATACCCAAAAGAGTACTTTTTCGCTGTAACAAACAAAGGTGTGGGTGGTCTACTTAAACGCTGGGGAGATGGCGCCAGCATGATCAGAGGAACCTGGAAGCCCAGGGATAATGAAAACGAGAAGAACTCAGAAGATGGTGAAATGGTCATAGATGAGGATGAAGAAGAAGAAGATAGCGATGAAGACGGACGAAGACGAAGATTCAAGCAGTGGTGACGAACAAAACGGAGAAGCAACACCAAAAATACGTCACCATCAAGAGCTCGAGGAAATACCCACGGGAACCGCTATCTCACCACCACGCCGAGGAAATTGCACAGTGCAAACTGCAACTGACCATGACGTAGACAAATTGGCAAACTCGATAAACTCTCTATCTTTGGTTCCACCATCCATACGGTTTGGAAGAGGTGGAAAGAATGGAGGATTTGTTCATCCAGAGATGCACAACCCTCAGGTCAGCAAATTTAACCCTCACACGTTCGGTCCAAGAGGTGGTAGAGGGAGAGCAAGGATAGCAACCGCGGTTCATTCCCGTGCTGGACTGCATAATGTACAGACTGGTCACAGTGGGCCTCGCCCCTCCGCAGAGGTTGATGTACAGCCTGGTTCAGGGCATGTATCGAGGGGTGTGCCTCCTCGCGGGAGAGCAGGTATAATCCATGTCGGGAGAGGTTTCAGAGGTCGTGGTCGTGGGTCATAGAGGGGAGCGATGGTGATTAGTCGGAGGGAAGCGCTGATAGGGGCAAATATCACTGAGACGGATTTCTCATGGAAATATAACGTGCACATGTATGTACATCACCTCTTTTGTTTTACCGTTCATTCTATGGAGTTGTAAGTGATGTGGTTGCTTCCAAAAATCATTTTCTGTCACTGGGTATGTTGAGCGAATCATCGGAGGCCACTGGCCAGCAAGTGTGGAAAAACTGGTAGTTATGACAGAAGGCCAGATCTCACGTTTGTGTCAACGAGTGAGAATAATAAAACAACATAGTAGAGCGACATGGATTTTTCACCCTTCTAATTGTCCCCCTTTAACCATTCAGCTAGTCGAGAGACTGATTTCCCTACGACAAGGTTTGGCGTTGACCGTGCCTGGTTAGGCAAGTGTTAACAGAGACCACGATAACCTGCGTTAGCCAATATGAAATTTCAAGGAGCCTTAGGGTCGATGTTCTGCTGTGCCAGAGTGGGTTGGGGCGTGATACTGACTTGAATACACGACCATAGAGCAAATGCACTGAGGACAGACAATGACTCGGAGCGGTGGAAATAGCCGATGGCTGAACAGAGTTTATGGGGTCCTGGAAAACAATGCAAATCCTTGTTGTGGGTCCGAGTTTAAATTTGTACAACACACGACTATTTGCAACCACAGGTTTATAGGCCACAACGAAACTATTGTCCAAATGGTGGCTACAGACTTCGTGGCATACAGCCCCTTTTGTCCAGGCGATACCTCAAAAGCAGACGCCCGTGCAGTTACCAACCCCATAGTATCGTTGAGCTAGCCTCACGTCTGCTATATTACTACTAGTAGAGTCATCATTCAACACTCTT
The DNA here is from genome assembly GCA_016800925.1 of Suillus spraguei. Taxonomy (NCBI): domain Eukaryota; kingdom Fungi; phylum Basidiomycota; class Agaricomycetes; order Boletales; family Suillaceae; genus Suillus; species Suillus spraguei. Next base: position 119,596 of record JABCPU010000051.1, on the reverse strand, counting down.
GCACAACATTTTCATCTTTCTATTAATTCTCTGCAACACTACCAACTTCATATTCTATCCGGCATAGACTATCTACCTTGTCATCACTGTATCTCTCATTTTTTTGCTTGCTTATTCCAAGAGACTTCAACGTCCCTTAACTGTCCTTCTACGTCACTTGTAAGTCCCATATTTCGTCTTCGTTCTCGATAATGACAAACTAATGCACGTCTTACGCAGAATAGACAGATACTTCCACTTTATTAAAAACTTCACATTCATTACCACTCCATGTCCACTAGTACTATCCCGTTCCAGGCTGTGCCACAGGATATCGCTATGAAAGCAGATCAGCCCCGGAGATATGCCTTCCTGGCTTATCCCCCGCCCCCTAAAAAGCGACCTACACAGCCACTGCCTTCCCCCCCTTCGTACGCTAGGGTGGTTGCTCCCCAAGCCCCCCTACGCACCCGCCCTCGCTCGAACACTTTTTCTACAATTACGGCTTGGGCAGCCCACGTCCGGCCAGGATCCCCTGCGTCTCTTTCGCCGCGTTCTCCGCGTCGCCGTCCCTCGATCGGTTGCAGTCGCAGAGCATCCATTACGTCCGCCCGTGCCTCATCAGGCTCCTTAAACGCTTTAGACAGCCCTTCCACTGCCCATCGCAACGCCACAACACCCTCGATACAGAATTTTAAAGCCGACCTCACGTCTGTTGGGTATACATCTGCCTTTTTGCAGGTCCCCGAGACTCCTATCACTGCAACACTTCCCACCGCGGTCAGGCCTCGCACTGCTCAGGCCCGGCACCAAATCCCAATACCTCCTGTGCCCGTATCACCGACGCGCAAGCCTCGCGGGCTTACACGTCTACGCTCCTTGTCTATACTCAAGTCCCGCGGCAGGTGCAAGTCCGCTGTGCCCTCGTCTCCCACAAAGATGAAGGCCAAAGCGGCAGCGTCAGCTGCTGCTGTGGTCAAGCGCAAGAAGGCGAAATACGCTAACATGCGCCCTGCACCTCTTGCCAATGAGCTCGCACTTATGCAGTTTATTGATGGTGGCAGCATGGAATCCAACATCAAGCGTGTCATGGAGGCTCAGGCCAAAGCCGGCGCTACCGGCGTTGGTGATGTCTACCGTGATGGCGAAGGCGGTATCTGGTGGGATCATGAAGAGGAATGGGAGTACGCCCATCTCCTCGCCGCTGGCGAGGATGGTGCTCCTCATGGCATGGGTGACCTTCAGTGGGTCACTTTTGGTGGTGACAAATCGTCCTCTGCAAACCCTGACGTTGACCGGGAGCGCCGTGGCAGCGTTTCAACCCAAGATTCTGACTTGGATCCACGCTACATCGTCCAGCCTACCGACCATCTTGATACGGATGATCTCGCTGTCTTCGGAAGCGCTCTTGCTCCCCTCGCTACTCGCAAGCCAGGGATGTCTGTCCTTGCACTTCCCTCCCGCCCCCGGCGCCCTGCCAAGCACCTCCACAAACCCGACTACCTTTTGAACGTAGCGTTCACCAAGGGCTCCGTATCTCCCAAGAGTCCCAAGTTCACACTGTCGGCATGTGCAGGTGGTGTCACTAAGCCCAGGGGCAAGGCGCGTAGACGCCCTGCACCACTGACGCTCACCCCTCCCACCCCTGCGCTGAAGCGGCCGTCGAACTCTCCCGTGGATGCTGAGCGCACCCGCAAGGACTTCCTTGAGTCCTCGTTCGAGCCTGTGGTACCTGTTATCCCTGTTGCTCCAATCATGTCCGCAGACAATCGTGGCAAATTCGCCACGCGTCTTGACTTCTCCTTTCAGTCCAACAACGGCAGCTCCATGAGTCTTCCTCCAAGAAGACTCTTGCAAAGAAGCCGCCAAGGCTCAACATGATGAGCCTCTTCAAGTCCTCCAAAAAGTAGGACGCAGAGTGCATACTCCATTCATTAATTTTCTTCGTTCCCTCTGTTCAACATAAATTCGAACGTTTATTAACGCTGATCTTGTCTTGCAATGTTTTTGGTCATAATTTTGTAGCACTGGAGGTTACATATCATGCATGATGTTTATTGCTTGCTGTCTTGTATACATATAAATACCTTACCTGTCACACGTAATTCAAGTATATCGTTTGGTTGTTTGACTCGGGACAGTGACTTATATTGACATTGAAACATCACGGTGATGGATCTCCAAAGTTCGAGTCCGTCACGTACTAGTTTACCATATACTCACAGTGCATATCATAGTCTAAGCTGAGAATATAGCTAGCGGAAACTTAGCCATTTGAATCCACTCATCGGGCCCGCGGGAGATCCAAGTTCAAGTTGCGAGTCCAAATATGGGAAATAGTCAAGAAGGAGAAACTGGAGAAGCGGCGTAAGGGCTGTGACCTCCTTTCGACCCGAATTCTTCAGAGTTTCGTACATATCTTCACATTACTGATGGCTGGCGATAAGGAAACACTACTCAGCATGGGGTTCGACCCAGCCCGTGTCGACTGTTTGTATCCTCTTGTCTCTCCAGTCCACATTCCCATGGCTGATTGAGACGCCACCGCGGACGCGTTACATGTAGGGGCATTGAGAGCGACCAATAATCGTGGTTTGCAGCCTGCTATGGACCACATTCTGGAGAACGAAGGGAAGCCTATCCCAGATCCGAGCGCTGCTACTCCCACGAGTGCATCGGGCAGTACGGGGCAGCCTATAGATGTCGATATTGACGACGAAGATGAAGATGACCTACGACGCTTGATGGCGACGAAGACTGGTGCCACATCGAGTGCTGAAGCAGAAGCCAAGGTACGTTCATTCCAATCGCGGCTTTGAACCCTCCGTCTTCAATACACTCACTTATTAGAGTATCAAATGCTCAGAATGCGGCAAGGTATTTAAGAACACGGCGTTGGCTAATTACCATGCCGAGAAGAGTGGTCATGATCAGTTCGAGGAGTCCACGGAAGAGGTTTGTACCCTGTGACGCGTGTGCCGTATCTCTCACCCCAGATGACCCTCAGATAAAGCCACTTACGGAGGAAGAGAAGCAACAGAAGCTAGCTGAGCTCCGTGAAAAAATAGCTGCAAAGCGCAGCGTAAAGGCTCAACAAGAAGCCGTAGAAGCACGTGCGAATGAGACTATTCGTCGCAAAACTGGCAAGGTGAGTTTAGTCGTACAATTAGTGGCATCTGTGTTTCAGAAGTTAAATCAAACAAGGACATCGGCAAACTGAAAGATGAGATGAAGGCAAAGGAGCTCATAAAGGAAGCTGAGCAGAAGCGTAGAGGTAATTTCCATGCGCATGTGTTCCATGCATATTAAGCCGATCTAACCGCGGGCTGTAGAGAAGCTTGAGGATGCCAAAGCTAAGGCCGCGGTAAAGGCCCAGATTGAGGCAGATAAGAAACTTCGTGCAGAGAGGGCTGCAAGGGAAAAAGCTTTACGTGATGGCCAGCCAATTATTGACGCACCAGCCGGTGCGTCAACGACCCCGGCGGTGACAGCGTCCTCATCCAGCGGCACAAGTGGGAAAGACTTCAAAGACACTCGTCTCCAAATTCGCATGGCAACTGGAGGAACGCCTTACACGACCACCCTGCCAAGTGATGCAAGTATGTCCCATCGCTTCCCTGCATACACGACTGTTGTGAACTGACACATCCTGCAAGCGTTACGTGAAGTCGCTGAATTTTTAGCTGCCCAAACGCTTTCCGTTGACGTGGAAACAGTCACATTCGCCCAACATTTCCCTAGGTCAGTATCTCTTGTTGCGACGTGTACTTAGTCCTGAGGACCATGATTTGTCCAATAGGAAAATTTTCTCTCGCGATCAGTTTAGCAAAACACTGAGGGAACTTGGATTGACGCCGTCAGCGGTACGTACTTTTCCGCGCATGGGATTATGACATGGTACATATTGTTTTTTTAGGTCCTCATTGCATCGTAAGGTGATATATCGGCTGTGACTTGGGATAACTGTAATATTTTCGGAATAGAAACCTAGCAGGAATGAAACACGCAGTTGTACGCCACCGCAATGAATTTACCTCTGTATAGCATGACCAATGGGTATTAAAATGACATATGAGAAAAGAAATGTGAAACATGCTAAATGCGAGTGTGGAGAAGGAAGTTCATGTCAAAAGAAAACAAAAGCAAACGAAGAAACTAAGTTAAGAATATTCGAAGAGCGTTATCGAGCCGTTCACATAACCAACCGCAATTCTCCCAGACTCCTCATCAATCGCTATCTTGTTCCACAAGTCGTTGTCTTGTACGCGAAACACCATGGAAGCATGTGAGTCACATTGGCTAGTCGAGGATTCTCCCGTAGCCGTCAGCACCTGTCCTGCAAGTCGCTGTCCACAGTCGCCAGGCCCCGCCCAGTCTTCGGTATGGTTGTCAAGCCAGAGAGCGGTACCATATCGTCCGAGCGCAACAGACGACGGAGCGAACAAACGCACTGGAGAGCCTATCGTCTGCACCGAAGTGGGCTGCGCCGAGTATGGAAGGTTGTGTAGAGAAGTCTCCCGCCCTGAGACGTACGCGGGATTTGGTGTAAGCACGAAATGATGCAACATGTTCACCGGCCAGGGATAGATGCTTCCAAATCGAATGACGAGGTTGATTGGCGAGGGACGGTGTGAGCGCGCAGCGTGCCAGCTGACTTGCTCTGACATGTTGACGGTCTCTGTGCGCCATGGGAAGCTGTGCTGCGCGAGTGGGTACGAGATTGGTGCTCCCAGTGTTGAGACGATGTTGGGTCGGGGAATGGTCGAGTAGAACTCGACAGTCTGTTGGCGGACGATTACCATGTAATCGTCGCGAAGATGCATTGCTTGGCAGCGATCGTTCTGCCAAACAATAGAACTCAGCAACGTGCGGAATTACATGGAAATCAAGCCAACCTGTAGTAGTGAGGGGTTTACCAACTGGATTTTTTCACAAGGCTGATCGTTGATGTCCCATATACTAACTTCTCCGCCGTCTGCTGGACACCGGGTAATAAGTGTGTTCCCGCTGAGTAGGTGAATCTCTCTAATTCCGTCAATGGTACTGAGCGGAATGAATGCCGACTCGGGATCTTCCTCTTCGAAGTCGATGGTGAGTATCTCCGTTCTATGATAGACAATCAACAAAAACATTAAATCAGGTGTTACTATTTCTTACAGTGCAGACTGCATCACTATTATGGCCGGAGAAGAGGGATCATCATTGATAATAACACCGCCATATGGCCCCTCCATGTGTGTCAGTTCTGCTATGCATACGGGTTGCAGCATAGCAACGTCCCAGCACTGGATGACATATTTCCTGGGTTGCGCAGTCATCGTGACAGAAATCAGCCAACGATTTCCTCTGCCAGGGAGAAACTCCATAAAAATAATGCGCGAATCTGGCTCAATGGGTTTGTAAAAATCAACTTCCCTCTTCGCATCCGGATCAGGGTTAGTCCAGTTGCTGCGAAGAGCAAGCGCATAACATGTAAGCTGCTCGAGCTCTAAGGCTGACAAAAAATCAAGGGATTTCCCATTGAAGTGGGGTATAGGGATGTTTTGCTCCTGGACAAGAGTGCGCAGAAGGAGAGCCCAGAGACTGCGCAGACGTGTGATAGCATAAAAGCTTTTACTAGTCTGGAAAATAAAAAATCAGATTGAAAAAATTCCATGAAACGAAACAGAGGTGCAAACCTGTCGCAGCGCCAGGATGCTTTGAATGGGAAGATACTGAACTACATCGAAGAGTATATCGAGAGGGATAGGAAGTGATGGTGAGCGATCCCATAAGCAAGTACTAATTTCATCCATGATAGACAAGACGGTGTCCGGCGGGTTAAATGGGTGTCGTTCGTTGTATTTATGAGTGGAAAATGCGGTGATTGAGGTGTAGGTGAAACTAAGGCAGGAATGTATGTAAGAGTAAGCAGCTGGAGGCGTGTTTTCAGTTCGATTCAATTAAAACGCACAAATTTATGTTTGATGAAGTTCGAATCTGCCAGTTGCAACGTGTAAACTTGGTTTTGCCCTACTGAAGGGTCTAGTAGGAGAAATAGACGTGATAAACGTACGAGTAGTGTAACACGTGAGGCTCATACTAGTAGTACTTATAGGATGGGCAAGCGATGTTACTGCGCAATTATTAGCGGTGGTGATAATTATCACCGATGGCCTGCGATGGATAGTATGTTTGAGGCTGAACGAATAGAATCAGCTTCTGGAATCATAATCACAAAGAAACCCACGATGTTTTCTCTCTTTTCTCGAGCCATGTTCCGTGTGCCTCGCTCTTTTAAGTACATCCGTGAGAGACAAAAGAGGGAAGTATGAATACCTTCACGACGGTGATGGGGAAATGGGTTTCTAGTTCTTGAAAAAATACGACAATCTGAATATGCCGTAGCACTAGGTTTATTGATGATCTCCGAAATCAGTTTATGACCCTAGAGTAACTTAATGGGCAACATAATGTTGCGTCATTCGCCTACAAAATTGTGTTGGACGAGTTAAACTATTAAATAAGGTATGCGAAATTCGCGGCCTTGCATTTACGCAAAAAAACATATCAAAAAATTTTTATCATAAATTGCCTTTTTGGCTTTCATAATTAGTTACTACAGCTGAACGAGCTCGCGACACGGTAAGCCACGTAAATATATTACTGACGCACTTACAGGTTCAGGCAAATAATGCTGTACGGGAACGACGGAAATCTGATTTCACAGGAAAGTGCAAAGTTTTCCTGTTCAGATGTTGGTCATGACACTGCTGATTAGATTAGATTCATGCGTCCGCTTACATTTTAATTTTACTTCGGGTCCCAATCGACATACGGCAACATCAAGGGCCAACGGTTAGCCTATAATTGGGGTTTGGTCATACCACGCCATGTGCCCAAGCCTGTGTTCGACCACCTCAACCCTACAATTATAAGCATCTGCTAACTTCTGCAACATATAATCCGGCCCAAATATTATCGTGTTCTATGATATGAATCTGGTTCCATCGGATTTTGAATCTCCCCATCGTCCTTCATTTGTGCGTGACCGTCCCTCTCGGCCTCCGCTGCCGAACGGGCCACGCTTGCGCTCACGCACGAAAAATTCGGTCGATATGAACAGTCCCCTCGGGAGCTCTAGCACCGACGGAGGTTCCCCTGTCGTTACCTCCGGGCTGACATCTCCTGTTCTCACTTCTCCCTTCCTCCGTCCAGGCTCTCCTCCAGGGCTGCTGGACGAGAACCAGTCGTTTTCCCTTGATGCCTCGCTCCCACAGTGCATGCCACGATTGGGCGCCTTTTTACACACTCGCACGACATCAGACATCGCTGTTCAAGTTTCACAGAATTCTACCTCGTACCCTCCATCTCCCTCGTTATCGTCTGCACCGACACCTTCAACTCAAAGGCCACCGGTAGCCACATTCCTTACTCCTCCTCCCCTTGCACCCCCGCCTACAGTGTCATTTGAATCCACACAGATTCCATGGAAGGGCCTTCCCTATGAGGCCGCCCAATGGACATTCACCTCACCCGAACTACAAGAGATAGTTTCACGTGCTATCAGGTTGAGCGCAAAAGAGTCTTTCATACGCCTCTTATCTCTCAAGGCGCTCGACATGGATATAGTAAAAGAAGCAGAGCGTCTCGAAGAAGAGCGCCTAGCGGCACAGGTCAAATGGAGATTCGAAATGAACAGACGAACTATGCAGTTGCAGGCACTCAACTCCTATGCGAGTGTGTTTGCCAACTCAGGAGAAGGCGATAAAGAGAATGTATTGGGAGGCTTGATATCTCAAGTTGCAACTTCTATCGCTTCGTGCGACTCCATCTTCGCATCCATTTTACACATGTCGGACCAACAGGCGCAAATCTCGGTGGTTCAGCACCGACATTGGGCGTCAGCTCTCGGAATTGCACTCCGCAAGCTAAACAAAGCATTCGAGCGTCAGGGAGATGAAATGAAACGGGCGCTAATACGTATTCAGACGCTCGAGGATGAGCTTGATGAAGCCTGGAAAGAAGCAGAGGGCATGGCTGCCGAGATTGATGAGATGGAGCAGAGCGACGAGGAGGTTGATGATATCGATGACAACCAAACACTGGGAGACATTACCTCAACACTGATATTGCACAAGTCATGGGTGTCACTGCTAAAGCCGTTCTATCCAAAGCCACTCTCATCACCCAAGTGAAGCATGTATCGTCCGACGCCAAGTCCATCAAGTCCTCTAAATCCGTAAAATCATCCCGCAGTAAACGATCCAAAGATGGCCTAAACCGGCTTTCACGTCTATCTGCAGCAAAGACACGTTCACGCACCGCATCCAATGCCAGTCTCCGTTTGCCCAAGGGGTTGCGCACCCCGGCAGGATCTCATATGCCACACGATGAGCCGCCACCTATGCCTGCACTTCCAGATGCCTTACAAGGATGCTCGTTCCTTGATATGGACACCGGTGGTACAGAGTATTCCCGCCCACTAAGAAAACAGCTACCTAGCCGTGCGCGTCCTTATTATGTTTCCATCGCTCTCTAACCCTTACTTTGCAGGCGCTCCAGAACCAACAGTCTCTCTTCCTGAACCTCCTCATACAGCAGGTCTTCCTCAAACCACCATTCCATCGATTTGGATAGACGCCGACTCAAACCCCGGTTTGCGACCGAACGGTCTCGATCGTTCACGCTCCTTGCAAATCCCCCCCTCTTTTCGTCAGGGCCGGAGAAGCGAACTCGTGATGAGCCTGTCGCGGACCGATACCGGGAATCACCTGTGGAGAAGATCGAACCTGTTCTGGGCAAGGGTGCTGTGGCTATGGCGTATAAAGCACCTCCTGCAGACATACCTGTACCTGTTGTCGATCGGCCACTATCAGCCGTAGATAGGTTAGTGTCTAGTGCGATGGATCGACCGCGCCCGAGTATGGATAGGAGGAGTTCTAGCTCCCACAGATTGATGCCACTGCTTGAAAGGTCGACAGGAATCTCTGCAACTCTTATCTCCGGCGGGAGATATTACTCGCGGGGATTACCTGGTTACCGATCAACGGAAACTATCTCTGAGGCGCCACGTATAGGGACGCCAAATATTGGTTAGGACCCATGTCGTCGGTTCAGCAGCACAGTCTAGGCATGTATGCTTTTATCGAATGGACCAACCATCTGATTCTGAATCTCTTTGATTAGATATCACATTCCATTTTTGTGCACATATGTTCCTTTACTTATCTACGGATATCATTGGCCGACATGCATAATTATACTTGCTGTATAACACACTACTGGCTTATAATCTTTTCTTGTTGTCTGTTACAGTTTACACGGTACATATGTACCTAAATAATCATCCACTCCAACAGATCATTCATGATACTGAAACTAGAAGGATCTCTGAACTGCCGCAACGGTGAATTACTCCTCCCCAAGAGCGACCGCACCTTTGTTCCCTACCAAAGTAAACCACGCATCTTCCTGTCCTGCCTTAGTGGCACCCACAGCGGGCGGTAGGCCAGATGAGCCCAGACTGCCCGCTTTCATAATAGCTTTGGCGAGAACGGTAACATAAATCTCAATATTGGTAAAATGCGATGCGGCGCCAGTTAAGTAGCTTGGATTAGTCAAATCAAACATTGAAATATAATTTAAGGGAGGGAGAAACGCACCCAATTATGGTCTCTCCTAGCCTTTTATCAGCACGCTGTGCTCCTTTGAACAAACCTGGGCGGAAGACAATGGTGTCCGCATACCCAAGGCGTGCTATGCCTAGTTCAGTGAGACCTTTTGATCTGAAGGGGGAAGAAGCCAGATAAGGATTAAGGAAGGGCGTGCCGTGGTGATGCTTGCGCACCTCATATATAGGAAAGAAGAGGACGGGTTAGCACCACCAGACTAAGTATATTTCAAATCAGTTTAATGCATGCCCATGACACGTTGTATGTTAAGCCCACCGAAAGATACACGACACGTTGTTTGTGTTCCGGATCATCGGTCTTTGCAGCCTTACAGGCATTCACCACATACCTGCGTACGACACGTGAGATGGAACCAAGTACGATAAAAAAAACTCAACTCACTCTCTGTCAATCTTCTCGAACATTTCCGCGCTCCCTGCATTCCCGCGAGTCGTCCCGAGGGTGACGAACACGACATCCCACCGTCCCTCCTTCAAGTCTGCTGCTTCCAAGTTCTCAAAGTTGACTGTTTTCTGTTCCAAATTGCCCCTATTCGGGGGAAGATCGGCTTCTGGTGTTACTCGTCTACCATATTCGCCGACTTTAGACCATTCATTGCTTGAAAGAAGCTCGCGAAGGAGATTTTTGCCTATTGCACCTGTTGCGCCTAGAATGAGAGCTGTCGACATGATGTGGGTGGTCAACTATCGCGGGCGTAAACCCAACCGAGAGCGACTGACTCGGATGACCTGATGCACACGCGTTGCTTCGGCATACTGCTAAACGTCACAAAATACTACCTTGCGCACTCTTGCCGAGTTTCGGCATCCATGCTGGCCTTTGTCGTTTGTGTACAGCCTGTGGCCCATGATGAGCCAACCTAGATAGTAAGTATCCGTTGAGCTCAAGTCGTGACGACTCTTTCGTGAGTCACACTCATTTACGAATAGTAACGGACAGTTCTACGCCAGTCTCGGCGACTCTGCGCGCCGTGCTCACAGAGGTAGATCCGCAGCTGCTGGCGAGCATTACTATTAACATCACAACATTAGTGGCGAATGAATCTATCCTTTGGATTCCTTCCCTGAGCTCACTGAGCAGCCCCGTATACCCTCCAGGATATGCGACTCACTCAGGCTGCGCAGTGTCTTCATTCCTGCTATGACAGTAGTTGGTGTTGTGTTTTTCACTGCGTATGTTGATCTTAATCGTCGACTGTGCATTTAGTTGTTATCAAGTCATTGGACCCTTCACTGATATTCCTACTGTTATTTATGTTAACAACGAGTCGAGATTTCTCGGTGCTATCGTCTTTTCTGCATGACTGCATTGTGCTGCGTTTTGTTTCCAATCATGATGGGGTCACCGTGGAGTTGACATCTGGTCCTGCGCGCATTCCTACTATCGACAGTTGGTATAATTCTGGGACAAGTGTATTGGTTAATAACGTGCTCACGCTGCTTCCCTTTGCCAACGTAACTGAACTGACAGCGAGATTGTATACCGTGTGACCCGCGTGTAAGATACTTATGTCTTATGCACGAACCTTTGAAGCCGTGCCGGAATTCATCACTATGCAGCTAGCTCCGGGGTCGGAGATTGGAGGCCAAGTCAGCCGTGCCAGCTAAGTAAGATGAAAATCACCGACCTTGAGTGTACTGCTTTCTATATCACAAGGGCGGCGTTCTTTCATGATCGAACTTGTCAGTGCGACAACATTCTCCATGTCTTGCACGATGGCTCGGAAGGAAGGATGCCTGCCGTGATTGAAAATTCAGGAATGTTAGGAACATGACACGTGTAACTTGCGCATCTAGGATGGCCGTAACTAGACCACGGTGTTTCTAGTTCTTCCAATGGGTAGTCTGCCACAATACTCGGCATACATATGTCACCAAAGACCTAGAACGGCAAAATTCCGGTAAGGGCTGTGTAACTTTCAGACATACTGACCTGGATATGATCCGCCAGTGGAATAAGGGTCTCTGGACTCCGCATGACCTAGGAGAATGCGTGCAAGGAAGTCTTCAACGCGATTTGATGTGCGCTCCATTATTCGCTGTCAGTTAATGACATATCACCCATAGAGAGCTACACGGGTAAACCTCCGGGTACCAAGAGTCATACCCGCACCCGTGATCGGCAAAAACCCGTACCTGCTCTGACGGGTACAAGTTTTGTGCGGGTACGATGAACTCAAACCTGTACCCGCACCCGCGTGGGGTTTACCCATGAGTACTGTATATAAAATAGATGTAATTAGATTTTAAAAAAATACACCTGCAATGTGAGTAAATATTAAAGCGATGCAATCAGAACCTTTGCAGCGACCAACTAACCAGCTTATAAAGGTAGCCGACAACCTTCGCGTCCTCCGAATGTAAGATGGTGAGACCGTTGATCATCTCATCGACGTGCACGGCGACAAAAGCCTCTGTCACGGCTGTGGCCAAGTGCTGATCAACGCTCGTATGAACGTCTACACTCGCTGGCATTTGTATGAAATTCTTTACCATAAGAGCAGCGCGCCACTCTAGAAGGTGTCCAAGTTTGCCTTCTCCACCATTCAGTTGGCTAGGCAGATCGGCTTACACAATGCAATGTAAGAGGTCTGGAGTCTGGTGTAAACTACACTCACTGCAAACCACGATATCATTGCTACCGTCTACGACGCTCATAGCGCCATGTTCACGCTGATTCCCGATGACGCAGACATGTTGCAATGGCTGAGCAATGGCTTGTTCTGTGCACTGATCGATAAAAACGGACGCGACATCGAAAGCGATATAGCCAGTAAAGGGCAACAGACAAGAAGAACACGAAGAATGATGTTTTTGAAGACAGGGTAAGAGCCAAGTGCAAAATGATGGGAGTGGCATTGAGGATGATAGAGCATGACAGTAATCAGGGTAAGTAAATATATCATGGGGTACAAGTTCAGGAGGACAGGTGCGCTCGGCAAGCACTCAAGGAGCGCGGCACGGGAGCTTTGCAATGAAGGGCCTGCAGCAAGATGAGCGTTACTGCGATATATATATCAAAAGTATGGTAATCACACGTACATTGAACACCGAACGATGCGAGAATTCAAGGAGAAGAGTTTCAGATGAGCTAATCACATAGGATAAATATTTGCAGTGTCCGACGTTTTGTTGCAAATACTCATAACTGTTAGTAACTGTTTGCACGGCACACATGTACCTAAATAATCATCCAATCCATGGAACCAGAAGGCCGAAACGATTACATAATTACTCCTGCCCAAGAGCGAGCGCGCCTTTGTTCCCTATTAAAGTAAACGACGCATCTTCCCGTCCTGCTTTAGTGGCACCCGCAGCGGGCGGTAGGCCAGATGAGCCCAGACTGCCCGCTTTCATAATAGCTTTGGCGAGAACGGAGACGTGAACCTCCATATTAGACGAAAAGTGCGATGCGGCGCCAGTCAAGTAGCTTGGGTTAGCCAAATCAAACATTGAACTGGAATTTGAGGAAAAGGAGAAACGCACCCAGCTATGGTCTCTCCCAGTCTTTTATCAGTACGCTGTGCTCCTTTGAGGAAACCTGGGCGGAAGACGATGGTGTCCGCATACCCAAGGCGTGCTATGCCTAGTTCAGTGAGACCTTTTGATCTGAAGGAAAGAAAGCCAGATAAAGATTAAGGAAGGGCGTGCCGTGGTGATGCTTGCGCACCTCGTATATAGGAAAGAAGAGGACGGGTTAGCACCACCAGACTATATTTCAAATCAGTTCACATTGTATGCCCATCACATGTTTGATGTTAAGCCCACCGAAAGATACACGACACGTTGTTTGTGTTCCGGATCATCAGTCTTTGCAGCCTTGCAGGCATTCACCACATACCTGCGTACGACACATGAGATGGAACCGAGTACGATAAAAAAAAAACACAACTCACTCTCTGTCGATCTTCTCGAACATTTCCGCGCTCCCTGCATTCCCGCGAGTCGTCCCGAGGGTGACGAACACAACATCCCACCGTCCCTCCTTCAGGTCTGCTGCTTCCAAGTTCTCAAAGTTGACTGTTTTCTGTTCCAAATTGCCCCTATTCGGGGGAAGATCGGCTTCTGGTGTTACTCGTCTACCATATTCGCCGACTTTAGACCATTCATTGCTTGAAAGAAGCTCGCGGAGGAGATGTTTGCCTGTTGCACCTGTTGCGCCTAGGACGAGAGCTGTCGACATGATTGATGTCAACTATGGACTCCGGGCGTAAACGCAACCGCGGCTGACGCACGGCATACTGCCAAACGCCACAAAACATCACAAAACATTACCTTGCGCACTGAGATTGAGGCCGCATTTACCCCATTGGACCACGAAAAAAGAAGCCATGGAATGTACATGATCATATACATAGCCTTGTAGTACTATCATTCGACGGGAAATGCACAATTTTTACTTATTGCTGAATAGCAACACAACAACAACACATATTCGTATCGGATCTACTGTAGTGTATACATTAGGTCTCTGCGCATTGGGCCCAACAATAATTTTTTATTTTGTTGCGAGCTTGTTGCAGCGGCAGCTCTGGAAGTTGAATAGAAATGCACAATTTCGTCACACTACGTCACACATGGCACCTCGGCCAATACACGATGATACTCAAAGTCCGACAGCGCACAAAGCAAACGAAAGTCCAGTGTTCCACATCGTTCGTAACTTCAATAACGAGCTCAAAATCAAATTTCATTGAGGAAATAATACCTAGTAATAAATACTAGGATGCGCTGAGTGATCATTACTTGCTGAAACTCTACTTAATGGTGCAGGAAGGCCATGCAGGGGGGTAAGGCATATATCTGCCAGTGGACGGTCCAGCTTGTAGCTGTGGTGGGAGGTCCGGTAAGGCTCCAAGAGGATGAGCCTCAGAAGGGGCTGGCGCTGGCTGCCCAAATCGTGGCCCGCTACCTGGATGATGGAGGGGGTATGCAGGTGGTGGATTAAATGAAGGGAAGAGCAGTGGGCCGTTCATTTGCTGTGCCGCATGACTCAAGAAGGGAGCACTGGTGTGTATACCTATTCAGACATTATCAGCAATGAAATAAACATGGAAGTAAGTGCTGGTGTGTGCCGATTTCGCCGAATGCACAGAAAAGCGGAGACTCAATGAAGCCGAGGTGTGATTTCCCAATCTAGCCTAACCGTCACGCTTTGCTCATGAATTGTGAATAGCATACTGTGGTGGTGTTCTATTGACATAGAAACACCTGTAGTAGCTTCAATATGGTGTATTTTATATATGTTGAAGTTTCTATGTTGATAGGTTAATGGGATCGCGGTGGATCTTGGATTTAGTGTTCAAAAATCACTCATTTTGGGTACACTCGCACGATGTTTCATCTCGGGAAGGCTTCACAGCACCGATTTTAAATATTCGATTCGGTAGTCTTATTGAGCATATACTAATACTTGTCCTCCAGCTGTTCCGAATGAAATATGTGTAGAGTGGTGAGCTCTGGAGTGCATTGTGCATTACCCATCGATTGTGCAGGTAATAGTACTCTGAAATTTTTCGCTTCTGCCACTTCTGCCGATAAATGCTGCCCCAGCACCATATACTTTCTGCCAAGAAGGATGACCTTCGATAATTCCTTTTCCCCTACTAACGAAGCAGCATCACACCGTGTTTTAGACCCACCGGATACTCAAATCGTACAAATAATACATGGTTTCGATGATGTGCTTTTCAGTACCTAGCATCACTTGGACTAGTGATACTGTGCTACATCCCAAAGAGCATGATCGTTTCGTCCGTCGCAGGCGTTCAACACAACATAGATTAATCAAGTATCCATCGCTAAACATCACAAAAACAAAAAGGGGAATTACAGCTCCAGAGCCGGAGACATTGACTAGATCCGTACAACAACAACCACACGACAACCTAGAACAAAAAGGCAGCAACTTTTTCCCAGAATCCTACAGGCGGGTAGTATGGCCCTTCTGTCTCCTCCGGGGTAGGAATACCCTAACCATATGCGTCAGATCGAGTAGAAGAGGTGTCGTCAGCACGCTTACCGTCACGAAGTCCATCTCTTCTGGTTTCCAGATCTCGGTCTTCTTTACAAACTTGTAGCCAAAGTAAAGACCGAAGAACAGTGGTATATTGATGTCTGCGAAAGGTAATTTGGATCGTGAATCCGTCAAGACTTTACGGAATAATGAGCAGACGTACAAGCAGTGAGGAAGTCGGCGGCAGTGAAGCTCCAGAATGATGCGTAGCCGTTGACGAGGATGAAGAAGATGCACCAACACAAGCCCCAGATCGAAAGCCATGGCTGAAGGTGGCGCGTCAGTATCAGCAGTCGGCGGAGCGGAGAATACGTACCTGGAGGCGGTTCGAGTAGTAGAGCTTTGTGCGGTCGATACCTTGGCGCTTCATTCCGCGGTCTTTATATTTCGTGAGACTTGGATTGGAAAGGGAGATGGGTGATACTTACAGAAGAAGTAGTAGGTCAAGTTGATAGATCCCCAACCGAAGAAGCCGCCCACAGTTGAGAGGTTGACGAACCAGCTAGTCAAACGTCAGTACCGGTGGTACACAACTGGGACCACACCTACTTGAACACTGTTGCGGAACCCGACTTGATGTTCATGAGCGCAAGGAATGCGAAAATGCTCTGTGTATATAATCAGCGCCATGCAATAGTGCGATAGGGTCCTAAAGACGCACAGAGAACCCAACAGCGAGAAGGGGAAGTCCAGAGTTCGTGCACTTTGCGAAAATCTTAGGTGCTTGCCCTCGGAGAGCAAGACCGTACAGGATACGAGATGAACAGAAGAGGAACGAGTTTGCAGCACTGAATGCACTAGTCATGACACCGGCATTGATTATGCTTGGTAGAACTGTTCGTGTAAATATGAATAACGATCGGGTCCGGATTATGTTGAATGTTACCTTTAATCCCAGCGTTTGTCATGGCAATGACATAAGGAGACTCGGCAGCAGTACCCGTGGCTGTTCGGAATATATCAGACCTGTCACGCAAGGTACGAGTAAGAACTCACATTGGAGCAAGTCGGGATCGTTATAGGGAACAATAAGACCCGTGATGAAGATACCAAGGATCTGAGCGCACCCTCCATCAAGACCTGCATCATTCCAACCAAAACAAGAAAGGCTTACATAGAAAATTAAAATACGGAAGAACACCCTGCGGACGGCTTTCGCAATGTTCCGGCGGGGGTTTTCAGTCTCAGAAGCAGCGCTATAGATCGATTTGGAAAATGAGCTTCTTCTATTGGTGGATGGGATATGCTTACATTGCGACGAGCTCCATGCCTTGGAATGAGAATGATGCTTGAACAAGAACGCCCAAAATACCGAGGAAGCGATCCAGGCCAACATGCTTTGGTTCTAGTCCGGCACCAGCTAGGACACCGGGATTTTTCCAGTACTGTCCTCGTTGTCAGAACAATAGTTTATTTCCAGTTGAGTTTAATACCAACCTGGAAGCCAAGCCGGTGATGATTTGGTGCACCACCAAGATCAATGATGAGACCAACAATGATGAGACCGGTGATCATCGTGACTTGTAATAGTGGTAAGATAAATACCACGCTGGAATGAATAATCAAGCTTACGTTTAATGATTGAGAACATGAATTCCGCTAGTAGTTTATATAGTTTAGTCTGGGTTGAACAGCATCAAAGAATACATATTCCTGACCTTCTCCGAAATACCTGAGGGAAAGTTGTGAGCATCCAGTACACGCAGGGTGAGCGCTACATACCGTACACCGAAGATATTCGTTGCGCAAGCGAAAACAATGATAACTGCGGTGTAGATACCTGCATGGTTTGGCTATACGATAAAGATTTATTAACATGGCTACAAACCAATTGCTTGACTCACATTGGAATCCCAGTAAGTGATGAGAATCTGGGCGCCCGTGATTTCTACTGGCACAGTTATCCTTGTCGGGTGTGAACGTAATGCCAAGAAGAGCGAAAAAAGGGACATACACATTGGTCTGTTGATGCATTAGTACATTGTTTTGGACAGGTATGAATGACTAACTCACATAAAAGTAGTTCTGAATAAATCGTTGAAGCCTGTCAGAAATGCCACAGACTGTGAAAGGGTTGACTTACCCATCCAACCTGGACACGAAGCAATTAGCATGGCACTAATGAATTGTAGAACATGGTACTTACTGCAAAACCAAGTGCAGGGTCGACCCATCGTGCGGCTAAACGTGTCAATCAATGAAACGTTTTGAGTAATATGAACTATGGTACGAACCGAAATGAGGGAAGGTTCCTGAAATTGGGGCATGGGATGTCATTTCACCAATGGAACAGAGTGAGCTAGAAGAGCGTTGAACAATAGCTCGATGAAGGGGTGTGAGAACGCACGAATATGCCACTGAGCCTACGAGGGCGTATGCAATGAGAGCACCGACAGGGCCTGCGCCACTGAGAGCTTTCCCGGAACCCAGGAAAAGACCTGTGCCGAGTGTTCCAGCGATCTACACCGTCGGTAAGATGAGGGGCAAGAACACCGATGATGATATGACATACAGCAATCCTAAAACAAATAAATAAGGTGGTTAAGGGAAAAGAAAGGTAGACATACATCTGAACATGGCGCTGCTTGAGTCGACGTTGTACCAAGTCGATAGAAGCGACATCAAACTTGTGCCTTCCATCAGCAACGACATGGACTCCAACATCGAGCTGGTTCTTCTCGAGGCTGTCAGCATCAGACCTGTAATCCCGGCTACTACTCATGGTGGAGCGCCTAAGGATTAGATGAGAGGGGGGGGGATCAGAGGGAAGGAATGACATTTTGATCATTTATGGGTATTAAGTATGGGGGGGTGCTGTCAGGTGGTGCCTGATACTCGGATCAGAAAATATACGATAGGAACCATACCGGTGGGCATGTTGATAGGAAGTTTTACAGCAATTTGTTTACCGACAATCAATGACCATGTCAAGAATGCGAACCCGAGGAACACAATAATTTAATTGGCGAGTAGCTGGCTGTTGGTCTTTAGCTTCAAGGGACTAGGGCATGATAAGAACCGATTTGTTCCAAATATAGATGAATGCTTCTAGGTACCAGAAAAGTTTTAGAGCTAGCTTCGCTGAGTTTTCCCGTTCCATTGATGACGGAGACCTTTCATCCAAAGTACTTGTCGTGTGATAAACGTTGAGTCCATGTGCTCAGGCTGGGTAGGGCGCCACTAGGCTGTACCGTTTCCGGAACCTGTATACCTATAAATCCCTCTATTATGACTTATTTGACAGAAGCGCCACTCACCTGATTATCCGCTTTCAGTTTGGATTGAAATTGCGGAGCTATTACCCCAAATTGATCATGAAGAAAGGCAATTTACTCCTTTCAATTACAATTTGGTGAAACCTTCTGATCATAGCCCCTCGTCATTCATGATTCCCGCTTGCTGTATTGTTCAATGCGGCGCTAACCTGACCACATGTGAGTAAAGATTCTCGCCAACCGGCGCCAATGTCACTATCGCGTAATGCGCCGTGCACTGCACTGCTGACAGCTCGTACCTCCGCCCCAGCTAGCGCTGGATTGAAAAATTCGGCTCAGCACACATGGTCAATCTCACGCGCGTCTCCACCTTCCTCATGGAATGTACTCCGCCTTCGCGTTCAGACCATAAGGCGACTAGCCGGCGCGCGCGCGATCACAAGCCTACTAATGAATGTGAGAATTCATATTGATGGGTATGGTGATGCTGCGCCGTGAGGTGCGCAGTCGTCGCAACTAAGCGCTACTCCTCAATATTTAATAACGCCTGGACCGATCAAGTTGAAAATCTTTTAAAAGCAAGTTGTTGCGCACTCGGTAATAAGGTATACAGTCGTCCGACGATTCCACATCGGAACGATTCGCTCCCACCTTTGTTTCCGTTTTCACCCGGAATCGACAGCATCATCCATCATGCATCATCATCGAGTCTCCTCAGCCTGGGGAACTCTTGGAAACCGTCTCCACTCCGAAATTATTTTGTCACGTCAACAAATGTGAGCTTTGGATTGGCTGTAGATATCCGGACCCTCTTGTAGCGCTTATCTACAACATTGGAGTGCTACCTTTCATATTGTTATCTCAAACATATTTCAATTCGCATGGGAATTCTGTTATTAACTTGGGTGTGCAGATAGTGTTTCCACGACTACCCATGTCGATGCTGTGTCACGCTCATCGATCACAGATCATACTTGGCAACAGCCTTTTCAGGTGTGTAGATAGGATAGAACGGCCGCTTGGGCACTCTGGACCATCTTCACCCAATGCCTCAACAGTCAAGCTTTACAGTGTTTGGCAAGCAACGATGTAATAATCCACGATACTGAAAAATCGATTGCTCAATCCCGTCCTCGATTGCAAACCCTGTTCCAGTTCACCATGGCGTTCATAGATGAATGGCACAGGATTTGAGTCGTCCGAGGTATCCCTCCATGTACTGGCTGTACGACCGCTCCTTTCCTGACTCAATTGTGAGAGCAAATAGGAGATCCTGGCACTCAATGAAGCCATCAAGTATATGTCCCGATACAGCTTGTGAAGCAATCAATGAAGCAAATTGTCGTGAAAAGCATCGACAGCTGTGCAGTATGACATGAAAAGAGACATAACTTCCAATGCGCGAGATGAATCGCTTCCAGGATGCAAATCCATGCATACATGAGTGTGGCAACGAGCCCGAAATATGCTGTGGTATAAGTTTGACGCGCGAAGATTGTGACGTAGATATCGACAGGAGTATACGATGGGTGCGAAGACCTGGAAGGCACTCCACATCGGATGCCACGTCCGACAACACGTCATAGGTTCTATAATTCTATAAAGCACGTGGATGACGATCCTTGAAATTTGAACACCTTGTTTGTGGTCAGTAACTTTTTGTCACTGGGGTACGAAGATCTGGAAGGCACGCTGCATCGGGTGCTAGGTCCGACAACAGACAACACATCTATAAAAGACATAGTGATTGCACACGACGATTCTTCAGTAAAGGTTGGACAATGTACACCATCGGACTTGGTAGCACGTGATTGAAGCTTATCGCTTAAGGAGATCAAGATGTCCAGGAGATGATGTTGGCTTCAGTGACGTCGTTTGCGGGGTCTTCGCCTTCTCTTGAACTTCACACAATTGAGCAAGTGCGACGAGGGCGCTGCGTCATCGCGTGGATCCTAGATGCGCGCGCGAAATCTCCGCGAGGTGACGCCATCGAAAAGTAGTATTGCGATTGCAGGGAGGCTAACGTACCTGGTCAACGCTGAAGTATATATCTCATACAAGTCCTTTTGGAAACTCGAGACCAATCGAACCGTGCGAAGCAGGCTTGGATGTGACGGGCCACCATTGTCTGCAAGCTGCCGATCCACATGGACCAAAGCCAATGGTGAAGACAGAGCGGGAGATGAGGAATCCTGCAAAACAATCACTTGAGAGGGCACGTCGCCGCGAGAATATGTATTTAGATTTTGGGTAATGTTTTAAACGCTGCAGGAAATTATCTAGTACTACAACCAAGAGTGACACCGGGACATCAATCATCCTCATCCTCTCCAAGTACATGCACTGCTGCTGACCTCCCTTCCTCCCTTGATAGTGGCGCGTACCACTTACTCGCATCAGTCGAGTCTGATAGCTCAATCCCCTCAGTGGCAAAAACAACACTGGGCTGCTGTGCGGACGACGCATTCCGCCCAGATGTAGAGTAAAGGTGCAGCAAGAAGAGAGTGAGGAGGTAGAACAAGAATGCAATGCTGTGAGAGAACTAAGCCGACAAGCATTGACGCGAATTCATAAAGGCCCCACCTATACATCGACAATACATATGTGACGTGATCCATTCCTTCCTTGTCAACAGCTTCGAGCTCTTCGTCCGTAGCAGACATAAAGAGTAACCTAGATACACGGTCAATAACCAAGCTTATTTATGCCATAGTAGCAACATACCCAGAAGCAACTAGTAACTGATAAATATTGCGATTAGTATTTTCACAACGATCGTCAAGGAATGATACTAACAAACGGTGGCAGATGTCTGAATGCCCGTGTGGCATTTGTTTTTGTCACAACACCGGCATATTTGGGCGCAGAAGGTGCCAAGGTGTGTTCTGAATCATTATCGTCCGACAGAGGCGTCTCCGATAAGGGCGAAGACAGAAGCGGTATGAAGCAAACCTCAAGGACACGTGCAAAACCAGCGAGCATCAGCGAGTATCCGAACATAGAGTGAACCTGAGAATGCAACCAACATCAGCACACACAAATGGTGAGCAGCCTGACATGATTCTTACCTTCGTGGACAACATCAGAGCCTGATCATGGTCTGACATGGCCCATCCTGTCAATATTATGCTAAGCGTTTATTAGACCATCGACCAGCACGAGAGAGCGAAAAGACAAACATCACACCGGGGACAACATTTCGCTGCATGCATAAACATACTCAGCAACGCACTAAAAGGCGTTTTGGTACCTACCTGATTATTCCGAGACAGGAAGATGCCAAGAGCGCCTCCCGTCCACCAGAGTATCCCAAGAACCCTACGTAGGGATGGTCGATCACTTGACCAATACAATTTTCAGAACAGACGTACGTATGCTGCATATCTTTTACACTCCACTCACCACCATGGTGCTCAGTAAACGTATTGACTATGCCCTGTCACAAGTTTAGCTCAAGCAAATTGCATATCTGTGATATACGCACCCAAACCATAATCACCCACGAATCCCACCATTCCGGACTGCGGCCGCTGATCCGGACCCAGTTGTCCCCGACAACGAGTAACAGTGCCATGATGATACCATAACCAATAAATGCACTTCCCTAAGAATTATTTCAATGAGGAGTATCCCAAATGAGTCATTACACGTGGACTAACCATAATATAGTGCGCAGCACATTGTCCGGCGCCAACCTCCCCACAGAATCCTCTCAGTGTGATGACGCCAAACAAGCCCTGAACCCAACCAAGGATGGGCCATACACGTCCTAGGATGCCATGCGCGCGCACCGCGTATGGTCGTAGAGTACGCTCATGAATATGAAGCTTGAGATAAATTCCAAGGCCCAGCTGGGCGAAAATAGGAACCAAAATCCATGATCCAATATGTGAGTGGACGGAAGAAGGAACTGCCGACCGCCATGCGCATGGCCAGAATTATGCCGCCAAAAGTTAGGGCGAAGGCGAGACTCTATACGTGACCTCCTTCATCAGCATAGAATCATATAAGGTGACACAATATTGCCACGTACTTGTACAGGAACGTGCCATTTACTTCGTGCAAGTCCAAGTACCATACCCACAGGGAATATAAAACCCCATACGATAGCTTGGAGGGCGATATGTATCCAAAGAATGGCATCAACTGGGGCATTTAGTTGTTCTTCTGTAAGGTCTGCTCCATGATGTTCATGAGCGAGCACTGGCACTACCCAAGTGAAAATGAGGGGAATTAGTAGGGGAGTCCATAAGAATAAGCCGCGTGCCATCAACGTTAACGCTGAGCGACTTTGAACCTGCTAAATAGATTCGGCGAATATCGTCGAACGGAACGAAGCTCTTACGTGTGAAATGAGTGATGATTCGACGGCATGTCGGCAATTTCCTGGCCACGTAAGAGGAAAAGTTAAGGACCTGACCGATTTTTAACCTCTTTTTATACGTTCAACGTTCGATTCGTCACGGAATAAACACATACTTCCTCTGAGGACTAAATGTAAATATCAAGCTGATTGTGAAGCAGTGAGATGAATTTTATGAAGATGTAGCGGTACTAATTATCGCTTGCTTGCAGAATACCCAGGCCATTGTCGATCGATTTTCACCGGCTGACACGCACTTACATCGTTGGCTGAAAACTTTAAGCACTTGACTCTCTAATATGCTCAGTATGCCAATTGGAAAATCAGTGATCCGCAGATCGCGCAAGGCAAAGCAGTTAGCAAAACGTACGCGTAGCACGATGTCAGGAAGCTCAAGGGGCGTTACGATGAGAATAAGCATGGATAAGCATAAACCGTAAGCTCCCAGGTGTGAGTGTCCCTTTTGAAAAAAAAGATGCCCGCAGTCCGAGAGCCGCATGAGAGGTTCGGTATCGCTGGCTAGTCGACGCCAGACTATAGTATTATGCTGACCGAACAAATATATTCCAGAGCTAGAGATAACTCAAAAGACATTTCGGAATTTAAGGGTTATCAGCCATAAAGATATATCATCGATAATGGTATTCTATCATGCTGTGACATAACACGGGTGAGGAGGACGAGGGAGAACGGCAGCGTTGGCCACTACATAGTAACTACTGATGATAATCATGACGAGCATGACATGTGAGACACGGCCAATTTACTAACAGTCCATATGGCTGCTCGGACATATTCAAAGTCAGTACATTCATAGTTAGCCTCGGGATATGGTCCATGGCTAAAGCATTCTCTTAGGTGCATAAAGAGATGTCCGTATAGATCTGATGTACCATTTTTTTAATACCGTGATAAGTCTGATATGCTTTTATTATGACTTGTTTGACCTAGCCACTACCAACTGTATCATGATTCACATCATCATACGAGCCCGTTGCCGAATCCGATGGCCCGGGGAATAAAAGGGGTTGGGGGAAGCCAAGTATGCAAGCGCTATGCTGCTGGAGTTTTTTCACAAGTCAGTCATACATGTGATACCGGCGGCTCATGGCTCGCAATTGAGTGACATCTCCGGTTACTATAACTGCCTGCCAACTCAGATAGCAAAAGATCGTACGTGTTATCAGTAAGAGTTGAACTATGTCTCACCTGTCGACATAGGCACCGCATCGCAAACCTTACTTGACAGTTTATTCCGTCCAAAATAAACTGACGACTGTTACTACTAGTGAGTGAGGTTTAGTTTACTTTGAGTACACTTTCAGGGTCACACATGCATGACCACTCTGTGACCTGGCGCGTCCATCGGGAAGGAGGTCTCATATAAATTACGCTTCCTCTTGAATCTGGTGTTAAACCGTTCTCTCCCTGCCAATCGAGCACTAACCACTGTACAATGAGGCATATCCTGACGGGCTTGGGGCTCTTGAGCACGTTTGTTGCCCGTGCGTGGGCTGGGCAACCGACTCACATTTATGGTGTCAATTTGGGTTCATGGTAAGCTCTACGTCTCCGATCAATTTTTTGACTTACGAAGCATAGGTTAGTCCTAGAGTTGTGGATGCTCCCTCAAGGTGATGACCGACGAACTGTGCAAGTACACATTCACTGAACAAGTTTCTTTAGGATGGGTGAATATGGGTGGAGAATTATGTGGTTCAGATTGTTCGACATGTATTTCAACCGAGTCGTACGTTCCTATTCTACACTGTTTGTATGTGAAACTTAATTTGTTCTGTGATAAGGGCGTTTGCACAGGCATATCCCAACACGGTCAACGCTACATTCGCTCAACACTGGGCCACATGGTTTACACAGAGCGATGTCGACACACTGAAGGCGGCTGGTATTAACACTGTCCGCATTCCTGTGAGTTGATCCCAAGGACACTGCGAATTTAGCCAAGCTGACGGTAGGCGGCTTGATCTGCTTTGCCTTTTTCATCCCGTGCGAACTTGTGTGTTATGCAACGCGTTCGTATATAGCTAGGATATTGGATCGTGGAGGATTTAGTCGATAGGCCGCACGAAACATACCCTCAGGGCGGGCTTTACTATTTGGTGAGAAACACTGTTGTAGTTCAATCCTCTAGTCAAACTCGAGCTTCTGCAACTAGCGCCAGGGCTTGGGCTGGCTGCAGGACGCCGGGATCCAAGTGATCCTGGATCATCACGCATTGCCCGGGGTTCAAACAGCTCTGCAAATGTTCACTGGAAAGTAAGCTCCAATTTGTTCACTGTTTGTTGTGTACTGATAATGATTTTTACCAGTTGCACTACTGATGTTCAATTCTACGTGAGTCATTTTTCAGCTGGTGAAAGCAACAACCATAATACCTTGCGTACAGACTCCATACAACTACGGTCGTGCACTGGTGTGGACAGCGGTCATGACTGCGCTTTCTCACCTGGACCCTAGTTTTGCAAATGTATTTGCGATCGAGGCAGCCAATGAGCCCATCAATGATGCGGATCAAACTCCTGGCTATGGCACCTGTATGCATTACTCTCAGAAGTTCTTTTATTTGGGTGCTCATAATTCCTGAATCCTTGTACAGTCCAAAAGAATTTTGTCCAGATAGTTCGTGCCGTTGAACTCACACTTGGAATCTCCGTGTCGTCGTCCAATTTGTCGTTATCTGTATCAGCATCCGTCTCGGACAACTTTACCGCCGCATTGAGTGAGACATCCTCGGCAACCATCTTCTCGGCGGAGGTGCAAGCGGCGCTTTCGCAAGCAGTTCCGATTATAATGGGGATTGGAGAAACATACGGTTTGCAGACCATATTTGAAGCATCACCCTTCAAGCGGTCCGGTACTCCATTAGTGGCAAAGTGAGTTTGCTACATGTTCTTGCTAGGATATGTTGACGATGGCATGCAAAGCTTCATGGATGTGAATTGGCAATACAACAACCCCCCTAACCCAGCTAATGCTGTGAATGGCCCCCAAGCTTACGACGACCACATGTATTTCTCGTGAGTGCGCAGTTGACTACATCAGAACATCATGATTTCTTACATTCTCTGCAGGTTGGCCGTATGTCGTGTGCATGTACTCTATTGCTTCTCGTTGACAATTTATAGGGAAATGATTCGACGTCATACATGACCAGTATCTGCAGTATGTCTTCTTCGTTGGTTCTGCAATGACGTACTCAGTTGTGATAAAGATCTTCCAACAATCCGAGCTGACGCAGCACTCAACAACTCTCCGCTCTGGTTCGGAGAGTGGTCACTCGATACAGAATTCAATGCCACAGACGAGTTCCTTTACAAGTGGGCTGACGCACAGAAACTAGCATACAGTCAGGGTGCTGGATGGATTGTACGTATCACATAGTGTTTGATTAAGATGTCGCCCAAAGAAAAATCCTTTAGTACTGGAACTTCAAGATCGAGATATCGAACCTCACCAACGGGACTGCCCGTGCAAGGCAATGGTTAGTCAAGACGCATATCAGGGTACTTTATGAATGATTTAACGGTTATCTAGGTCATACCTCGAGGGGTTGGAACTTGGGTACCTCACCCAGGACCCCGCGGCATTCCACGATCCAAACGTGTGTGCTCCATACACGAACAGCACTTTAAACAGCACCTCAAGCAGCACCTCGAACAGTAACTCGAGTAAGACTTCACACAGCACCAGTTCAAGTATACCTCTATCGATCCCTGTCGCATGTTATCAACCACTCCTTTTGTTCATGTACTTCCTTGCATCATTGATATTCCTTTAAGCATTGCCGGCAATACTTATGATACTTATTCTATAGAATGATACCCATTTCCTTCACACGTTCTTCTTTGTCGCACACTCTTTTGGACACTACGGTAATCCTCGTTGTTCATAATACATATACTCGATACACACTCGACTAGAGAAAAGTTGTCGCAAGACTTCATTGATTTTTTTTTTTTTTTTTTTTTTTTATCCTTTTTTTGTCCGTTCTATGCCTATGATACACTACCTACTGTACATCTATCTATTCGTATTCTTTTCCGTTTTTTTTTTTTGCTATCTTCTGGCTTGCGCGCGTTAGGCTTCTTCCTTTATATTTTGTCTTGTTGTCGCGTTTTTTTTTCTTTTCCGCTTTACATCTCGAGTTTGTTCAATCTTCTCGTCCGCGATGTACTCAACGTTGCTCTCTTTTGCTTTCGTTCAGTATCGATTTTGATTGTCTTGCTCGATTCTTTCTCATTTTTTCTCTGGTTCACGTATCTGGCAGACTAGATGAAGTTGTACGTTCGTCATGGTTGCATGCTGGCAACGCGCCGTTGGGATTTCGCTATTCGACTTCATTGATTATTTATTGGACTGTTTGAATGATAAATTAGCATTTGCTTTGGCAAGGTCTTCGCGCGTATCCAAGTCAGTCCTTTTGTGGTGACTAGACAAAAAATCGCGACGGGAGTCGAGCTAGAAATGCATATCTACACAATATCAAGAGTATGTTTTTGGTACATCAAGTTCAAGCAAACATATAATGGGGAGTTTAAAGTTGAATTTGGAGGCCGATTTGGACGTCGATTTGGATTTTCGAAAATGAAATCAGTTTTGGGAATAGATTTCGGCTGGTCAAGCGGCAACATTCGGCAACGTGAGTCGGACCCTCAAATATGCATAACGTGACTTAGGATACTACTAGATAGTCCCACGAGTGTGTCCCAAGAGTCCGCGCATCGACTCTAGACGCAATTCTGCACGAAATCCTTACGTATGTTGTATATGGGTTTTCCCCAACATAATGCACAATTCAATATTCTTTTTGAAGAAATTTAATTTGAAGTAGATCTCGTCCTGCGGTCAACTTATTGGCGCTGGAGGCTAGTTTTGTGCATCTAAGGTTCGCTCTGAAGGTCAGATCACCACATAAAATTCTGAAATATGGTATGATGGTTATTACACATGATGAGAGAATACTAAAACAAATTTCTCCGGGGCTGCATGCTTGTCAGGATCATCTGCAATAAAAGAAATATGCACCAGACGTGACAATCTATCCAAAGCGTTACATTGAGACTGTGTAAATCAAAACTCCGCAATGCCGAAGTGTGGCACAAAAGCACCAATGCCAAATTGAAATCTGCTGCATGGTCAAGTCCAAACAGCTGCGCCAGAACCCAACAAGAAAAAGTCCATAAGGCGTGTGCAAAGCTTTGGGAAGATCAGCGAGCTGGTAATACTAGAGCAGTAGCGGTATACAGTTGAGTTTGTGGGGCGAGTCTTGCACGAGCCGCTGCTCTTTGTGGTACTTGTGGGCCATTGAATAAATATTGAAATATAAAACTTTCGTTTGTACATAGTATACTACATAGTCTCTCAATCGGAAGTCGAGGACTTGGGGTGTAAACACTACGACGAAAAACTTTGTCCGGACCTGTCTCCTTGAAATTTACTTCAAAATACCAAACGACGTGACTTGACCAAGCATTACACACTACTACCAGTCGATATATGTACGCGCCCCTGGAAAGCAATAGAGGTCATAGCAGTCGCTGCATCGGAATCGGCCACGAGCTTAGCATGATGTTCTCGAATACTAAGGATTAGGCGGGGTCCTAGCACAAACATCTGCACGGCCTGCGAAAGATCAAGGAAGCCACCATAAATACTAGCTTTCATGGGAGATGCGTCCTACAGAAATGATGAATCGTGGTCGCATACAGAGGCAAGTAAAATATTGACATACCGTTGAGAGTGTTGAAGACAAATAAAAAATGGCCTGCAAGCAAGAAGCAGCAACAACACTACCACGTCCAATCATTCAGTGGAAAGGGAACAATAACCATAATATGAGCTCACCTCACGAAGTAAAGCATGTGAGTTTTCATCAACACTGTGAAACAGTCCCTCATAATCCCTCCTACCGGATATCGTCGCAGTTCACGCAAGTGTTTTACCGCAATCCAGACTGTGAGACACAGTGCGAGGGCCTCCCACGCAATCACGAGAATCCATATCATGGAATTCAAAATAGAAGATTCGCTCATGCTCATGTCAAGAGAGCACTGATAGCTGCCAGATATGACCAATTCGACTAGTATTTATCGATCAGATGCATGTTTTTTTGGCATTAACAATTAAGCGTACCCCCCGAAGTATTCATCGTTGACAGTACGGTTACCGCTCCTCCAAAAATGTTGACAACCAGGGAAGTGACGATGAGAAATATCAGTATATTTCTGGATTGTTGATACATGGCATACAACCGAGTGGTGATGATGACTTGCAGTCAAGTCAATATCACTGAGGTCTCGCGAATGCCAAGCTCACCCCACAGCATAGCAATTACCACAACAACGGTCCAATTCTGTACGACGAATATAACAAGGCCTGACAAATCTAGTCAAAGACCAGCCCCAGATAGCACACTCCAAACAGACTCACATCTATGGCAGTGTGATGTGGCAGTCATTAGTAAACAAAGAAGTTAGTAAATAACCACACCCACTCCTATAGGACACCATGGTTAATTGGAGGGAGATAGTAGGCATCTGTGCAGAAAACTCACTGTATCTGTTAGCGGGATGGTCGGAATATTCTCTGTATGCTGTTGGTCAGAAGAAGCAAAGACAGCGAATGTATTAAGGAGACATACCCGGTATGCCCGTGCTGATTATGAGATAGACGATTAGCACAATATTGACTGTTTAGCCTTCCGAACGTACACAACATATAAGATTCCAAGATAGCGCACCTAAATACCTTCAAGTCAGCACAACATGGCAACCACGACAAGCAAGCTGCATACACCGAAATACATAAATGTTATTAAGGACCAGTGTTGCCTCTGTAATTTATATTCTCATGTCTGTTCCTCGACATGAGATTCTACTCACCCAGACCAATTCTACCTATAAAACCACTCTTAGCAAGATGGCTGCCCCGGTCATAGCATCTGCATACCTCTTGTCCAAATGTAAGTGCTGAAAATACTTGTAAGATATCAGCAGTCCTCTTAATATTATCATGCTCACCCCAGTCATACATCACTATAACAAAGGCAGCAACTGCGAAACCAAGGTTAGATTGAGACATCAGCTTCAACATGGGACCATTCTCTACAGACCTGCGAAATAGCTGAAACATATATTTGCATTAAGGAACGGCCACAAAGCGGGATCATTTAAGACTATGGTCATATTGGTTGAGAATGGAGGTGCGGGTGAGAGGTGAACTTGGTGGACATATTGCGATGGCATATATACCACCACCCAGCGCTTGGATAACGAAAATGAGATCGTCCGTTCCTGCCTCGATTGACTGAAGGTAAAATTAATCTAGGGCTAACCATAAGTGTTGGTCGTAAAGATGGAAATTTGATCACAGTAAAAGATGGAATGCAAATTGTGTTGGCATGCCAAGGCTAGACCAATATCAAAGATAGGGGAGATCCGCACGAAGCAAACAAATAACTCACGTTCAACCTGTGTGCAAGCACATGTCTTGAAATTTTGATACCCGCAAGTTGGTGAGTGTATGACCCGGCGACCCATGTCAGGTCCTAGTGGAGTTGGCGCGGTGATGATAGGTTGTCGGTTTGCACAGCCAGAGATCGCCTAGTTGAGAATCATGGTTAATACACGATGTGATCGCTGGATCCAAACAGCGCTGAGAGAGGACATAGAGAAAGAAGACTCAGGCGCGTTGTTATGATCGCATATAACCTGACTTGTTCAGAACGTTCTTCGAAGTTCAAACTGTGTAGGCTCATTTCGCCTCAGCAGTACCCACATCCTTGGAACTCTTAATTGTCTAAGAAGGACCGAAGGCGGTATGATTCTGGTGGCACCTGATCAAAAAAAGGTTAAGAATAGCTCACCTGAGCCACCAGTGCCGACGCACACCCCTCAATGCTTATTCAGATGAAACCCTGATGCAGAACTTGGTCTAACAAAGGTCTAGGCGTGATACGACCCTTCGAAAAAGCTTGCTGCTTCGATGATTCTGGATGAGTATCAGCAGTCTCCTCGAGCATAATAGAACCTCCGAGGTTATTCGACAAGGGGAGCTTATATCGATATGACAGAAACGTTGGATATGTAAGACACGGGGGAAATAGCTAAATCACTGACCTGTTCAATGCATCCCAAGGCTAAGCATATGCACACCTTCTCGCCCTTCATTTCGGTCATCGCTATGGTATCATAAGAGTGCTGATAAAAGGTAAGTGCGGAATCTGACTCTGATACAAAATATCGTACTCAATTTGCAGCGTGCGGCATCGATCATCACAGCCTTATCCACGATCCATGATTGATGTGCGGTGAATGCAACGACTACACACAAAAATGAGCCTGAGAAATAACGACCAGGGCGTTATCCTAATAACCACAGGAAGCCTTCAAATTAATCAGTACCATGAAAGAACGTTCTTGATGAACGCCAGTCAGCTGAGTTTCGACGTTTTCAACCGCCGTTAGAAAAGGTAGAAAAAGAAGCAAACCCCGCAAAGTAACATCCGACTGCTCTCAGGCTGGCTCCACGAATCCTCAAAGTAGCTTATAACACGCTACGAATTGATGGCCAACCACCACCCAGGCTATTGGGGTCATATTAATAGAGACTGTGTCTGGGTAGTGTTCGTGTTAGATATCAGCTGGCGCTATGAAATAACACTTGAGCGTAGATGGTGGCGTCCGTGCTAGATATGAATATCATCATCTGGCGTCGTGAAATAACACAACGACGGCGTTCGCGCTAGATCGGCATCCAACGTCATGATATAACACTAGTTATGCAAATGATCATCGCAAAGATCCTCAGAACAGGTTTGAATGTGATGTGATAATAGTTGTCATCTAGACAGATGTAAAACTTCAAATACATCAGGTATACCCGTCCCGCAAAACTTGCGCATTGTGGGTCCGCAAATGCCCGAGGTCCAATACAGTATGGAGGGATGCCTGATGTCAAGTGCACTAAGAGACGTCGACCTGGGCCATCCATTAATGCATTCAACAGCATCACTCCACCATCCTGGCCAACACATCTTTTTATCGTGAGTCTCATCCGATTAATCTGTAATTACTCACAAAATCTTGCAAGGTGCCGTCCCTCCACTCGCCATGGTCTTCTTTTATGAATGTTATGTTCTACATGCTCGTTGTCCAGCTAGCCGCTATCCTATATCGATCACTGTCTTGGAACGGACCGCGTGAACACCTATCACAGTGATGATGTGTTTTCACTACTGTACCATAATGTTATGTTCGTGAAATGTATTATGAACAATGTCTTGCCTGCATTGGATTTGACATGGTGTCGTGGTTCTTAATTTGATTTGGAAGTTATAATAAATATAAAGTATGCATCATGAGTGTTGAATGGAGAGTGTCGTTGGATGCAGTTTGTGATCCTGCAGTGGGTATGAACATGGGAGTCGTGTATTAGTTTATGTAAACAAGGTAATTTCGCAAACACTCCGGAGCTCGAAAAGTCTATAATCATAAACTTTCGACACAACTCCGAACAGTTTCGTAATGTCCACTTCTCTGCTCGTTCCCCTACATGTTGCTTATATCAGAGCTCTTGGAGATGTTGGTTTTTTGATTTTTACTGAGTGAACTGATCTCTAAGACTTCGAGCAGAGCAAAGATGATCTGTCATATCACCTCTCCGCTCACCTAAGGATGAATGCGGTGTACTGGGGCCTGACCGCTCTTTTGGTCATGGGACACGGGGATGCGTTGGACCGTGATGAGATGATAGATTTCGTTATGAGCTGCTGGAATGAAGAGGCAGGTTTGTTCCCATCAAGACACCCACGCCATCTCGAGCTCACAATCCGCAGGCGCTTTTGGCGCTCATCCTGATCATGACGCGCACCTACTTTCTACCCTCAGCGCAATACAAATTTTGTTGATGCAGAATGCGCTCGATAGAGTCGATGTCGACCGTATTGCGAAATGTGCCCTTTTATTATCTTTACGGGATGGTTTGACATCACTGACATGGTTCAGTCATCTTATCTTTGCAGCAACCTTCTGGAGTTTTTGCGGGCGACACCTTTGGTGAAGTTGATACACGTTTTTCGTACTGTGCGATCAATGCTCTCTCGCTCCTTGGAAAGCTTGATAAGTTGGACGTCGAGAAAACGGTTGCATATTTCAGGCGTTGCAGGAATTTTGATGGTGGATTCGGAGCCGTTGCGGGTGCGGAAAGTCATGCTGCACAAGGTGAGCATTCCAACACGTATATAGCTTCAGAATGCTGGACTGCCATAGTATTTGTTTGCGTTGCGGCACTCGCCATTCTGGACAAATTGGATGAGATCGATCAGCCGACCCTGTGTTGGTGGCTATCAGAGCGACAACTACCAGTTGGAGGGTTTAACGGACGCCCTGAAAAGCTGGAAGATGTGAGCCTCTGTACATATGACTGTTCTGCAGTGTTCCTGATTATCTTTACAGGTTTGCTACAGCTTCTTCGTGCTATCCGCCCTTTCTATCCTTGGCAAGATCACATGGATAGACTCTAGTAAACTGGAGGCCTTCATTCTCTCTGCACAAGACACCGAGTCCGGAGGTATTGCCGACCGCCCGGGCGATATGCCTGACGTCTTCCATACACATTTTGGCTTAGCCGGTGCGTAAGACGGTCCAATCTCAGAACCAATCTCAGAACCATCTTTTCGACAGGGCTGTCATTATTGGGATACCCAGCACTGGTAGACATCGATCCAGTGTACTGCATGCCTGCTAGTATCATTGAAAGTTTGGGTCTCAGGAAGGGGTGGAAATCTTTGCAGAGAAGGACTTTGTGATTTGCATTTGGATTGAGGTTACATATGTCGAGAAATTTACTGGAAGAAGTGACCATACTCTAATTCTGAAATTAGAATCGGTACAGCATTTGCCTGAATTGCGGGTATATATAGGCAAGGTGGTAGCGCTGGAAGGCTGTTCTCCCTGTCACATCGCTCTCGGTTGAGTCAGTCCCTAGTGAGCGCTGAACCCACTCATGCACCGGTGTCTGCGCCTCGAAGAAATTTTGCAGGAAATCTTCAAAAATGTTGACTATAGGTCGTTGACGGTTCTCGCCAGGATATGCCGGTTGTTTCATGAACCCGCGCTGAACGTAATTTACTCAGATCTC
Source organism: Suillus spraguei (assembly GCA_016800925.1). Lineage (NCBI taxonomy): Eukaryota > Fungi > Basidiomycota > Agaricomycetes > Boletales > Suillaceae > Suillus > Suillus spraguei. The sequence goes on along the minus strand of JABCPU010000051.1, from coordinate 85,190 downwards.
CCAGGCCTCCAGCCGTTAATTGAGCGTTTACCCCACGATTTGTGGTCAACTATCTCCGGTGAATTGGTGAATGTTCAAATGAAGATTCTGAGAACTCTTCTAACTAATTAGCTACGGTCTAGATCATCCGAGGACCTTTACGCCCCCAGGACTGGGAGATCTTTGCGGGCTATTCTCGTCGGGTTCGTAGTCTACGGCTTAGATGGTTCGAGAGCGATGCCAAACTTTATCGCGCCCTTTTGTCGCCTCCTAATCCCTCATTTCTCCTACCCAACCTTCGTACATTCACTTGGCACTGTCTCAGCACCCGCTCTGCTGGACTTGATGACATGATCGCTTTCATGCGTCTGCTCTTCTCCCACAACCTCGTGGAAGCGCAGCTTATCGTATCTGAATATGCTCTTACTGCATTTTCCAATCTTGGATGCACCTCGCTAAGGAAGCTAGTCATCCAAAGTCATAAAGTTGCTATCAGTGCAAATGTCACAGAAGATGCGATATGCAAACTTTCTGCTTTGAGATCTCTCACGTGTGGGGAGGTCTCGATCAGAGCTCTTCATCACTTGGCGCAATTTCCATTGTTGAACCGCTTGACTATTTGGCTCGGAGACGATATCCCATCCGCGCTTACCCTTCCAAGGTTTCCATTTAGCAAACTTCGCTATCTGACAATCAATACCAAATCTATCGGTCCGTGCCTCTCTATGATCAAGGCGACCAACTGGAACATACGCTGTTTCCACCATCGGATGGATGCGGGGTATGATCCCGCTGGACGCGAGGTGCTTCTGGAACTGCTTCCTTTACAGCTCTCGCGCGAGTCACTGAAGTGCATTTCCCTGCACACTGTCTCTGCTCATCAAAACGACGACCCCGTCATAAATCCCTTTTCATTGAAGCCGCTTTTTAGCTTCAAGAATCTGTTGATACTGGAGCTCAGCGGAGCTATTCTTCCAGGCCTGGATAACGATGGGTTACAAAAACTCGCTGTTGCATGGCCGCAGTTACGGGTTCTCATCTTGCTTCAGAAATCTGGGCTATATCATGCTCCACAAGTAGATCTCTCTGGGCTTGTTCTACTCCTGGAACATTGCCCCGAACTACATCAGCTCACCCTTTCCGTGAATGCGATTGTCGACACCAAGGCGCCTCCCGCGCCTCCTATAAGCAGCATCAGCAATAAACTTATCACTTCCATCAATTTTTCCAATTCTCCGATTACAAAAACAGCCGAGGTTGCGGCGTTTCTGTCTGCTATCGTGCCCAACCTCCGAGAAACGTTATCTTGGACAGGAGAGGTGACATGCCCTGGTGGGAGCGTTCAAGAGTATCGAAGACGGTGGGACAGTGTAGCAGAGTTGGTCCGTGTATTTTCAGAGGTGCGGAAGCAGGAAAGGGAAGCCTGTATGCACGCACTCAAGAGTGAAGTAGTGCGTAAGTGATCTCCGAGTCCCTATGGATCATGTTGCTGTTATTCCATGGTCCAGACAGCATAAGGTATCGCATTTATTGGGTTTCTCTATCCATCCCAGAATGCGGTTTTGGGTATCTGGTGCAGGTGCATGGAACTGCATTCTTGTCTGTCTATAAACAGTGTAAACGCGAGACCTTCTTTGGTGCAGTTACTGTTGTACATTTTCAGCAGCCTCACCCCAAGCTTACAATTTCTACACAATATTCTTTAGGGCCATGTGTATATACCACCACATACCGAGAGTACATATGGCAGACTTTTGACAAATCGTTGAATCTCTCATTGATATTGAGGACCTGATAGAGCAAGTGAGATGACCTGGCTTAGGTACTCTGGATGATGAACGTCGCATTGAGCACATGCGACACTTCGAATGCAGAGCATGCAACAGCAGGTCGATCGTATACTTTTAACTGCACTATACAGATGTTCAATAGATGACGATGCCCTGAGTATGAAACACGGATGAGCGAGAAGCAGGGCATGATGAGATTAGTTGTACATGCAGCAAGATGAGAGAGGGTGACCGAACGAGATAACAAACAGCAAGTGGAACTATCACAACAAGTCGACGACAAATATAAGCTATCTAATCTGAAGATGTCACTGCTCGCTGCAGCTTTTGCAATAAATAGGACATCTTGATTCCGTGCGAAGAGGGAGTGAACGAGGGGTCAGTGCAAAAAAAAAACATGTACACGTATGAATCGAGGTAAAAATACTTGAAAAGCATGGGGAACGAAGCAAACACATAGCCCGAAAAAAAACATATATTCCATCCATTGATTACTTGAAATATAGACCGGTTGGATCGAACCATTCACGGAAGTCTTGCTCAAAGTCTGTCCGAAACATGGATGGGTCTAGGTCCTCCAGTGCTGACATAGATTGCATGAAGTCTGAAGACATGGAATTGGGTGGTAGATCAGACTGAAATACACCGGCCGGATCGAACCATTCACGAAAGTCTTGCTCAAAGTCTGTCCGAAACATGGATGGGTCTAGGTCCTCCAATGCTGCCATAGATTGCAAAAGATCTGAAGAGATGAAATTAAATGGTAGATCGGATAGATTGGATTGTGGTTGGCTCGCGGGATTCGAAGCCAGAGGTCCTGAAGGTGTCCCGTTTGGAGCAGGGGACTCCGTGATGCTTGAGTTGATGGTATTTGGAATCGGGAGTGCAGTGCCGTGTACGCTCCCCACAGGGTTGGGTGAAGGCCCTCCCTGGCCTAGAGCAGCGAAAGCGTTGTGAGGTAACCCTTCTTGTGCAGTTGAAGGGTTATTGATCATGGGTTTAACATCCTTCCGATCTTTCATGGGACCACCTATGGCTAGTGACGCAGGTGGCGCCACGCCGCTCATATGTTTGGCTTGAGGCAAGTCCTGGCCGATCCGATTGTTCTGGAGACAAACAAACTGCTGTTGACTAGGATGGGAACGTTGCTCAGAAGCACCAGGAGCGGCCGCTGCTAAAAAGTTCTTTGCCGTTGCAGTCATACTCTGTCGGTGCTGCAAGGTCTTCAGAACAGTTGAGAGCTAGCCAAGGGCCGCAGCAAAAGTCGACGACTTACTATATTGGCCATCATGATCATCATGTTATGACCTGGTCCTGGCACCATGCCCGGGCTCATAATGAAGTTGTCGGGGATATCGAATGGCGTTCCCGACGCACGTGAGAGATCGGATTCCCCATCACAGTCAGTGTCACTACAGGCAGCCTGGCTGCGGCCATCATCGATGCTCATGACATCCTCTGATGACCCAGTATGAAAGGACCTGGACCTGCCAGTCGAAGCATCACAATTAATATAATCTTCGTTACAGTAGGCGAAACTCACTCGTCGTTGGAGCTACTGCTCTCTTGCATGTCTTCATCATCTTCCTGATCTGAATCTGAGTCCTCCATGCATCCCAGCTCGTCATTGATGAATGTGCAGTAGTGTTGATTGCGCGTAGACTTGGGGAGCCATTTACCACATGATGGTTTGCACCTGCATGTGCCATAGTCATCAGTGGGTGAAGAATTTCTTGACTGTGACATGGCTCATTGACTCAACGCACGATGTCGATGCCGGCGATCGATTAAACTAGGTGTCACGTGGAAAGAAAGGTGATGGCCTCGGATAGCTGGTGCTTTCGTCATTTATTTTTTTCGTGCTCACTGCTGTTACAAGCCAAATGTTATATTCTCACTAAAACGCTTGAGTGGCCTTTCAGTGATAGACCTACTGAAAATTTCCGCGGTCAGCGATGAACATATGTAAATTAGTTTATTTTACTACCCACAGTGTGTATATACCGCCATATATGTGGGCCATAAGAGTACTGAGCAGGGAGTAGTATGGCGTTGAATCTCTCATTATGTAATGCTGTTGTTTCATTGGTCATCAGATAAAGCTGCTTTGGAAGGTTATCGAAGGGACGGGAAAACTGATTAGGTAGTGCAGTCACACGTGGCGTCCATCTTAGCAGGACGCGCGTCGCCTCTTCCCCAGTACAAAAGCTATCCTTGCCCTTGAACGTTGTTCAATCTCTCCTTGCTAGACAATCATAATGGCTGACCCCAGCGGTGCTGCACCACAACCAGGTCCTAATGACACTTCTACCGCAATTCTGCGGCCGAAGAAATCGTATGTTGCAACAGGGATCTTCAATGACATACTCATCTGACATCTACAGGCCAAACCGTCTTATTGTCGACGAGGCTACTTCAGATGATAACTCCGGTATATATGCATTAACGTTGTTGGATATCTATCTAATCTTCCACGGATAGTGGCAACTTTGAACCCTGCGACCATGGAGATACTGCAACTTTTCCGAGGTGACACTATCATCGTGAGGTTTGTATCGTGAACTCTTCTCACACAGAATCATTCTAAACAGTGTATCATGCAGGGGAAAGAAACGTCGTGATACCGTTCTCATTTGTCTGAGCTCCGATGATGTCGAGGAAGGTCGCATTCAGGTGAACAAGGTTGCGCGGAATAACTTGCGCGTGAAACTTGGCGATCTCGTTAATGTCCATCAATGTTTGGACATAAAATACGGCAAGCGGATACACGTTTTGCCATTCGATGACTCTATCGAAGGTCTCAGTGGTAACATCTTCGATGTCTACCTCAAACCCTACTTCCTGGAAGGTATGTATACCTTGGTCGATAAATATAGTCAATTAACTTATGCCGCCTAGCATACCGGCCGGTCCGTAAGGGCGATACATTCCTTGTTCGTGGCGGCATGCGGACAGTGGAATTTAAAGTCATCGAGACTGATCCCGCCGAATTTTGTATAGTGGCCCAGGACACTGTCATCCATACTGGTTTGTTTGATTATGTGTCTTGGAAGCACGTTGACTGAACACTTTACAGAGGGTGACCCTGTCAAGCGCGAAGACGAGGAAGCAAACCTTGCAGATGTTGGCTATGACGATATCGGTGGTTGCCGAAAGCAGATGGCCCAGATCCGTGAGCTCGTCGAGTTGCCATTACGCCACCCACAACTCTTCAAGTCCATCGGTATCAAACCGCCTCGTGGTATTCTGATGTTCGGTCCCCCGGGTACTGGAAAGACGTTGATGGCGCGTGCGGTAGCCAACGAGACTGGCGCGTTCTTCTTCTTGATCAACGGCCCGGAGATCATGAGCAAGATGGCCGGTGAGAGTGAAAGTAATCTACGGAAAGCTTTCGAGGAGGCCGAGAAAAACTCGCCTGCTATCATCTTCATTGATGAGATTGACTCCATCGCTCCTAAGCGTGAAAAAGTACGTGAGGATGAGTATTTATCTTGTCGTCTCTGACGATATTATAGACGAACGGTGAAGTCGAGCGTCGCGTTGTATCGCAACTGCTCACTCTTATGGACGGTTTGAAGGCTCGGTCTAATGTTGTTGTCATGGCCGCTACCAACCGGCCAAACTCCATTGATCCTGCCCTTCGTCGCTTTGGTCGTTTCGACCGTGAAGTCGACATCGGTATTCCAGACCCCACTGGCCGTCTGGAGATTCTTCGCATCCACACGAAGAACATGAAACTGGGTGATGACGTTGATCTTGAGCAGGTAAAGCAACTGTCAGCTAGCATGTTGTACCATTCTGACGCTTCTAACCAGATTGCCGCCGATACACACGGCTACGTTGGCTCGGACATAGCTTCTCTTTGTTCAGAAGCTGCTATGCAGCAGATTCGTGAAAAGATGGATCTCATTGATCTTGACGAGGACACAATTGATGCCGAAGTGCTGGATTCCCTTGGTGTTACTATGGATAACTTCCGCTTTGCCCTCGGTACCTCCAACCCGTCTGCACTTCGCGAGACTGCTGTCGAAGTGCCCACAGTTACCTGGGACGACATTGGTGGTCTCGACACGGTCAAACTCGAGCTCCAGGAGACGGTGCAATACCCTGTCGAGCATCCCGAGAAGTTCCTCAAGTACGGTATGTCCCCATCAAAAGGTGTTTTGTTCTACGGCCCTCCGGGGACGGGTAAGACACTCCTTGCGAAAGCCATCGCGAACGAATGTCAAGCCAACTTCATCAGCATCAAGGGCCCTGAACTGCTCACGATGTGGTTCGGTGAATCAGAAGCCAATGTTCGTGACGTGTTCGACAAAGCCCGTGCTGCTGCACCTTGCGTCATGTTCTTTGATGAGCTTGATTCCATCGCCAAGGCACGTGGCAACTCGTCGGGCGACGGGGGAGGTGCAGGGGACCGTGTTCTCAACCAGATATTGACGGAAATGGACGGTATGAACGCGAAGAAAAACGTCTTCATCATCGGCGCCACTAACCGTCCTGATCAAATTGACTCTGCACTACTCCGTCCCGGACGTCTTGACCAGCTCATTTACATTCCCTTACCCAATGAAGTCGGTCGCCTGGATATTCTGAAAGCAGCCCTGAAGAAATCCCCCATTGCCCAAGACGTGGATCTTCCGTTCTTGGCGAAGCAGACTCACGGCTTCTCGGGTGCTGATCTCACTGAGATCTGTCAGCGTGCTGCGAAGTTGGCCATTCGCGAAAGTATTGAAGCTGATATCAGGAAACAGCGTGAGCAGAGGGAGAAGGAGGATGCTGAGGATGCCAAGATGGAGGAAGATGAGGAAGACCCTGTTCCTGAGATCACAAAAGAACACTTCGAGGAGGCAATGAAGTATGCTCGTCGGTCGGTGTCAGATCAAGACATCAGGCGGTACGAGATGTTCTCTCAGGTATGATATCTTAGTTGGTGTACATCAAATGGCTCATGTGTCTCCTCTGCAGAACCTTCAACAATCACGCGGATTCGGTAACAACTTCCGATTCCCAGAGGGCGCACCCTCTGCTGGGGGCGCCCCATCGGCACCCGCCGGCAACGCTGGTTTCGCGGATGACTCCCAGGATGATGACCTGTATGCATAAGGAATGTTTCATATGTATGTTGTTAGTAAATCATAGACTGCTCATCCAACCACTGTACATTATGAAAAGGAGTAATATTTGAAACCTTGAACTTCTGTACGTAGGTCGGCTTTTGAGCGTGGAATTGCTGATCTGGCGATGAGAAAATACAAGATAATATTATGCGAAGTTGTTTCTCACTAGTATAGAACGTACTTGGAGGCGAGGTGACTTGCTACTTGGCCTCACTACTGAGAAACATGATCTCGACGCTTCAGTACTATTTGCATGGCGATGAAACAGGAGCACCCAATTGCACCCATGATCTATATTGGGTGAGCGTTATTCACAAGCAAGATATGGATATGATGCATGCTCACCCCATTAAAAACTGCGCCGCGCCACCAGATGTAATCACCCGTTAACAATGCTCCTGATATTGGTGGGCCTGAATTGTACACCTTGATTCAGCAAAATGAGCATAATGAGATGTTTATGTACCTATCAAGCCTCCGAGAGCTAAAGTTCATATGAGCACAGGATCAAGCTGAAAGCAGTCTGATATGTATTTACCCATAAAGGCGTAGGAAATGCCCATGCGGGTTCTGAACAAGTTTCATATCTAGTTGAAAACGTGGTCTTAGGAATGGGCGTACCCTAGGTCAGATGGGTCTGGCGATAAGACAGCCAGAACCGGTGCCCATAGCGCTTGAACTGTAGAGAAAGGCTGTGAGCGGGCATGGTTAGCCCCTGGCATCCCGAACTCGGACTTACAAATTCCAGCGCAGTACCCGAAAAGAATACCAATTACTACCACACTAGCCAGTGTGCGCAATCCGATCAAGGAAAAAAGTAAAACAGTGCCGGCAAACGTTGCAACTGTTAGGACTCCTGGAACACCAAAGTATTCAACAAGCAAGCCACTTGTTAGCTGTCCTACGAAACTCGATGTGTTCAGGATTACAAGCTGACAGGTTCAAGACATTTTTCACAAATGAGGGTTATTGAACTCAACTGAATAAAAAGAGAATGTTTTGCTGAGGCCATGCATGGCCGAGGCGAGCTGAAGGTAGAATAAGGGATAATAAAATCCAATAGCAAAAATTGTTAATCTAATCAATTCAAAATGAGTCCACGTTCATTAAATCTGCACGAACGTACCCCGCGGTTCCAAATATATAAGCGGAGTCATGAGCGCATTTCTTTGCGGTTGCAAGAAATGTTGTTGATGTTTTGGATGGGGGGAACCTCGGCTTGATAAGGAAACATGCTATTAACAGCAAACCGCTGATGAGGCCAGCGCTAGCCCTAACACCATTGGCAAATCCAATGCGGCCATTCAGGGTGTTATTTAACATGATTGGGTGCACAACAGCGCCCAAGCAAGCTCCTGAAGCAACGAAGGTCATCACTAAATCGCGTCGTTTGCGAAAATACTGGGAAACAACAGCCATGGTGGGGATATAAAGCAAACCGGCAGCACACCCTGACCCGATGCCCTGCGAAAGGAATGCCTGTTACCGTAGTCAGCAACTGATCGGTTAGATGAGAGACACATGCTTGCTTGGTAGTACTGATCGGGTTTGGCAAGTGAAAGCATGAAGAGGGAGATTACTTGAAGGAGAGATGCGCCTATAACCAATTGACGGCTTCCAACATTTCGTTTCTTATGACTACCGCGTGAATATCGCGCTGCAAATTTGACTTACCAATATCCCCGATCATACAGCTGCCCACTTATCAAGCCACATATTTCGAAAAGAAAGGCATTCACGCTGCCGATCCAGCTGGAAGCAAAATCAAAGGAGAAACATGAGTGCCGAAAGAGTACGACGTACGCAATTGTTGAGGGAGACTGGTTCGTTATATAAGTCTGAGCATAAAAATCTTTGAATCAAAGTTACGCCACTGGCAAGGTAGCTCCTCTTTATATATCTTACCTTGATAAACGCCAAACGACATTGTGTATCTGAATATCTTCGATAGAACTGGCATGTGAAATTGACCTTGACACTCACCCATACGTGCAAAATTGCACAAGAAAGCTATGAGGAAGGTCGATAATCATAAGCGTTGCAGCGGCAATCAGTGGCCATCTTACCCTCCAAATGCAGTAGCCCAAGCTCTGAACCCTCCATCCGGAAAATAGTCAGATGGGTCGCACTCTTCTGAGCTAAGGGGCTTTTTAGAATCCCCAGTTGTAATGACTGGTAAGTCTATGTGATCCATTTGGCACCTTGAATGACAAAACAAAACACAGTTACTAGTGATGCAACCAACTCAAGGACTTGTGAGACCAAGCTTGAAGTCAGTCGTGCGGCGTTGAGCCCAGGCTTTGTAAGCCCCTGGCAGTGCAAGATTATCTCACACTGACATGGTCGACCATACGAAATATAAGTATATACACTTAAAGTAGTCCACTTATGCTCTGAAACCTCCATTCAAATTCATGTGTGGGGCTTTAAATAATTTTTGTTCTAAATTGTCAACTGCTCGTTGAAAGTCACGAAGCTTGCAACGGCTCGCGACCGGACCAAACTGACCACAACAACGTGAATATTGAACTTGCGTCGGGTATCATACATACGTCACAGGATTCTTGTGCGGGGCACTATACTCGGACCATTTTTTGCGCGAGGTCCCTCAAATGTGATTAATGATACTACCGTGTAATCACATCCAGTTTGGGCTCAGGCTGTCGGCGACATCATTGGATTCACTGGTAGCATGCCACGGCATCTGCATTCTACCGTTACCGCTCCACCTGGACGCAATTAGTGAAGGTGCGTACGACTCCAATATTTCTTGAACTTGGTGCATTAGATGCGGACTCAGTTTGGATATCGTGTTGAAGGTCTCATTATCTGGTTTACCAGAACTCAGCTCATCATGGACTCAAAAAAGTAGGGACTCGATTACACTTCATGTGAAAACAAAGGTCCGGATCTACAATGTTAGGATGGAATATCCGTGGCATATCGGGGGTTCCTAAGTCCTTCCAAAAGTTCCTTGCTTTCTTTCCACAGGATATATAATGCATCATTTGTAGCTTGACTCATCATGATCGTTACTGGCAGGCTCCGGCATTGCAAGCAAACCGGTAAACGCATCGCAATCACATTTATACAGTTGTCATGTTAAAAAAAAGTCACTTTACGGTGCACTTCAAGCACTATTAAGCTTCATTCTGTCTGACCATGCTACAACTGACCGACTTGCGATTGTCCGATCACGCTCAACTTATCGTTGGCGCAGCTTGTTTATGTATAACAGCTTTGATTTCTCATACCTCCCTTTCTAGCATAGAGCATAGCCTCTCTTTTCCTCCATCCCCTCTCACGTGGAGACTTCGTAGTCATCTCATACCCCATCGCAAGCAAGTGTTAATCTCACCTCAATATTCATAGCTTCACGATGTTATTTAGCGGATTTATGACTGTAGCATCATGGATTGAAGAGTATAGCCTCTCATCACCCTACGCACAGGAATTGAGAAGTACATTGCTATTGGTCGATATAAAGTATATCCTACTGTGTGCACCGGATTCTGAGCGCTAACACGCACACAATATAGACTGCGGCTGAAATTATGAAGAAACAAGGCGCATCACTGGTCGATCGTCCTCGTTTTATTGCTGCTGGAGAGTTGCTTTGGGAGGGGATGGTTATTCCCTTTGTTCCCGCTGGTGAAAGGTTCCATCGGCTGCACAAGCTCGTCTTTTGCTATAATGCGGAAATATCAATCTAATGACTCTCTGTGTTCTTCAGTGTAGAGCAATACACACTCATCTTCAGCCAAAAGCAGCTGAGGCATATCAACCACTCCAAATCTCACCGTCATTGACATTCTTAAAGATCCACAAAATTTTCAGGATCATGCGCGAATGTAGGTCCAAAGTTAGACAGCATGGAGTTGCTAATAAACGGACTGAAGTTACGCAGTAGCAACAACATCAGGAAATTCACACATTCCTTAACATGCTTAATCAGCTTAACTCACTTATCTCAAAACTTGTTTGCTCTCTCTCACATCATTCACCTGGCATATCTTATATTTTTTGAGTGCGAAATACAATAAAACATGGATATTAATATATCTCAACTTTTTTTTTCTGAATTCATTCACATTGAAATTTTGGACAAGTAGATTCAATTTCACCAAGGCAGTTAAGTGTAAATAAGTCCGCATAAGGGCACGTCAAGGAATGTGTGAATTTCCTGATGGTACTTTGAGTCTTCGAAACCAGGCGGTTGACGCATATAGATGTCCTTGTCAAGTCCACCATTGAGAAACGCTGTCTTGACATCCATTTGATCGAGTTCGAGATCAAATTTTGCGACCATTGAGAGGAATGCTCGTGTAGTATCATACTTTGCTACTGGTGCAAAAGTTTCAGTATAATCAAGGCCTTCGACCTGCACCTGTACCTATAGGTTTGATGTATCACTTCTTACAATTGTAGATGAAATGGGATACAATAATTACTGAAGTCCATAGATACCTATCATTGTAGGGCTGATATATCAATGGAGGATCCTGTCAGGACACTCCCATAATAATCTCACACCCCTAATTTTCGCATTTTTGGCCACCTACTGTGGGAATTTCCCCACAACACTTAAAAATAGATTGCTTCTCCACATTTTCGCATTTTTAGCCACCCCACTACACCTAAAACATCACCCATTTTGGGAATCTCCACAATATCAATTATTCCCACACCCTCCCCACCTCACTGCAGCTTCACCACCACACCACAATAGGTCCCCTCATAGTAGTTTGGTATATATATGTACAATATAATGTAATAGACCGCTTTTTTTGCTTATTTGTGTGCCTGCTCCTCCTCTAGAGGCCATTTAACATATGTTGGAGTAAAGAACACTTTCGCACTTTTGCCCCTTTGGCGGGAAAGTGTTCTATTATATTCAAAACATGTTTATGAGCATATATGTGTATATTCTCATCTTGATTTGACCCCCTGAAGCGCCCTACATCAATAGATATAGCACATATGCAAGAAAACACAGAACATGTTCCCATTTAATTATTTCTAGGTGGACATACTTGGAAAAATGATTCCCAGCATCTATTCAACAATATGGACAATGTATCAGGAGCCCAGGACCATGGGATAATTCCCTGTTGCATGGTGTGCCCCCCGTCTCCTGGTGGTTTACCCCCTGTGAAACTTTTTCCTGTAGGACCGGACCTTAATTGAGGTGAGGGGTCTATTTCTATGTACATTTGGAGTAGATATATTATATAGCTGGCCCAGAACACACATAGGATCCTGCTACAAGAACAAAAACATAGAAAATCTCACTTTGACACTTTTGATGTTTTTTAGTATCTTACTCTTGCATAAATAACCATCCCTGCTCACATATTATCAGTAGTATATTCACACATATGTTCTATGCCAAGGATCAGCCATACATAGGGCGCAAATTTGATCTCTGATGTACAGGGGTATTTCTACTGATAGGAAACCTACAGAGTAATCCAGCCTGTGATAAGTGATCAGATACCTGGGGTACCTCTTATATATGTCCCTTATGATGGACTTGAAGCTTTAGAAAGATCAGTGAAGGACTGACTGAATGACAAGTAAAATGACATGTGTGAAAAGTGACAATTGACATCTTTTGACACAAAGTCACATTTATATATGGTACAGGGCAAATATTTCATTGAAAATATGTAGGATATATGATGGACTACTAAATGAACATATGCTACATACTGCCCTGAGGTTAGAGGGTGATGGAAGGAATGTGGTGTATAATTGAGTTGACCCAGCATTAAAGTCCTACTGCTGCCATTTTCGATGTTTTGAGTCTTTGAACTTTCCCACACTCAATTTCTTATCTATTTCACTTCCTCAGCACTCAATTCTTGTTGAATTGTTTTATAAATTTAGGTATATGATAGTGAATGTACCTTAAATCTACTCCAGGTGTCTGATTATTAAAGTTTGATGCTTTGAAAGTATGGGCTCTTTATCAGTAGAAATAGCAAGTATCTACACTAGCTCAAAACTCCAGCCTATTTTGAGCTGATCCTTGTCATAAAAAGCAAGTATATATTCTATGCTAATGATATATGAACAGGCTGTATTATTTATGCAAGAGTCAGATACTAAAAAACATCAAAAGTGTCAAAGTGAGATTTTCTATGTTTTTGTTCTTGTAGCAGGATCCTATGTGTGTTCTGGGCCAGCTATATAATATATCTACTCCAAATGTACATAGAAATAGACCCCTCACCTCAATTAAGGTCCGGTCCTACAGGAAAAAGTTTCACAGGGGGTAAACCACCAGGAGACGGGGGGCACACCATGCAACAGGGAATTATCCCATGGTCCTGGGCTCCTGATACATTGTCCATATTGTTGAATAGATGCTGGGAATCATTTTTCCAAGTATGTCCACCTAGAAATAATTAAATGGGAACATGTTCTGTGTTTTCTTGCATATGTGCTATATCTATTGATGTAGGGCGCTTCAGGGGGTCAAATCAAGATGAGAATATACACATATATGCTCATAAACATGTTTTGAATATAATAGAACACTTTCCCACCAAAGGGGCAAAAGTGCGAAAGTGTTCTTTACTCCAACATATGTTAAATGGCCTCTAGAGGAGGAGCAGGCACACAAATAAGCAAAAAAAAGCGGTCTATTACATTATATTGTACATATATATACCAAACTACTATGAGGGGACCTATTGTGGTGTGGTGGTGAAGCTGCAGTGAGGTGGGGAGGGTGTGGGAATAATTGATATTGTGGAGATTCCCAAAATGGGTGATGTTTTAGGTGTAGTGGGGTGGCTAAAAATGCGAAAATGTGGAGAAGCAATCTATTTTTAAGTGTTGTGGGGAAATTCCCACAGTAGGTGGCCAAAAATGCGAAAATTAGGGGTGTGAGATTATTATGGGAGTGTCCTGACAGGATCCTCCATTGATATATCAGCCCTACAATGATAGGTATCTATGGACTTCAGTAATTATTGTATCCCATTTCATCTATAATTGTAGGTATTTAATGTATCATTCTTACAGTATGGCCTGCGACCTGTGAGAATCCTTGTGCAACCAGACGAGCTTTATAACGAACAATCTGACCACTTTCATCATATTTGTAAGCATATACCCACCGTGAACCAACTGCCTTCCGACCAGGAGGTAGTGGAACGTGTACACCAGTTCCTTTCTCTTGTAGTGAAGCTAGTTCCTCTATCATAGCACTCTCCCAGAATGCAGACTCCTCACTAGATGTGCGAGCTTCAGATAGTGTTTTTGGGGGTTGTTTTCGTCCATCATCATATTCTGAGCGGATCCTAGCATTGCAGAATGTTCTGTGATGGTTTCAGATGACTGCACTTCTGAGTCTGTATGTGAGTGAATTGGAACATATGTCTAGCGTCAATTGACGGGAACATTAGGCTTGGCTGGGATTGCAACAGAACAGGGAAGAGGGAGTGTAGCCTCAACACGTTGACGAGTCGAACGGCATGGGAAAGGTTCAGGGATTGAGACGATACTTGATGATTCCTCCACAGCAGGTGTCGCAGCTTGGTCTATTCCGTTTTCATCAGTTTGTGGGAATGGGAGAGGTGGTTCAGCAGATACTATGGGTGTTATGAGAGGTGAAACTCCCACTGAAACAGTAGTTGTCAATGGTATAGGTGTCCTTGTAATCTTTGGAATGGAGATGCCCGAATCTTCTCTGCTCCTTGAGTCTTGTACTATGACAGTTGGCATATCCACAGATTCTTGTATGTGGATACGCTGATTATAGAGTTCAACAAGTGGAGAGATCACTGAGTTAGGAGTTCCATAGAAAATATTCTCATCAAAGTGAACATTTCGGGACTGAACAATTTTCCGTGCTGTCGGATCCCATAGCAAATAACCAGCATCCTTGATGTGACCAAGTAAAAAACACCGTCGTGACACATAGTCATACTTGTGTCATGTAGCATCCAGAACATGTGCATAAGCAAGACAGCCAAATGGGCGCAGATGTGTGACATCAGGGGGATATCCATGGAAGAGTTCAAAGGGTGTCTTCTCCTCAATGGCTGATGATGGAAGGAGATTTTTTATGTATGCTGAATTCAAGGTAGGCATAGCCCCAAAATGATCGCGGGAATTTACTATGATGGTGTGCACTCAAAGCACGTGTGATGATAGTCTGATGTCCATGCTCAGCGACCCCATTTTGCTCTGCAGTATGTGGCATTGAAAGTTCATATTCTATACCCTTGTCATGCAGAAATTTGGTGACAGTGCTGGAGATATATTCACCACCATTGTCACTGCAGAGGCGCTTTACTTGCTGACCCAACTGCTTCTCAATCCAAATGATGTATTGTTGTAGGCGAGAAAACACATCACTTTTGTGTTTGATGAGATAGATTGTCGAGTAACGGGAGAAGTCGTCTGTGAATGCAACAAAATATATTTCTCCAGATGTAGTAGCAGTGTCAATGGGTCCCCAGACGTCCATATGAATGAGTTCTGCAATGTGGGTGGCATGGTGACAAGCATGTGATGGGAAGGGGAAGCGCTTGTGTTTTCCCATCAGACATGACTGTCATTCAATGTGATCAGCACCATGTTCCATAGGTTGATCTGGCCTATTATCAGCAAGAACAAGTCCAGTGACCACCTTTGCAGCTTTGCGCAAGGTAGTATTAGCTGCATGACCCATTTGTGCATGCCAAACTGCTGCTGGTAGTGGCATGTTTGACAAAGCCTTGGCGGCGAAGGCAATATGGTCACGGCTGTATGTTACAATCGTACGTGCCCCTATTCATTTTCCCTTTGTTTCCTTACTTGTATATCACGTCACATGACTCTGACTCATATGCTCAACGCATTTGTACAAACACATGCCTTCCTTATTAGGATACGCAGTTACATTCTCACAGTTACTTGGTCTGTGCGCACATATTGGCCTATTTAAGCACAGTGTACTTGTAGTAGATTCCCTACTTTAATCTTACTGGGTTTTACCTGGAATCTCCTTCGCTTAGGTCTCCAACCTAAGTCGTCTTGAATCGTCTCTAAGTCTAAGCACTCCTTAGTCTTAGTCTCTATTCTCGCGGATACCTCTTAGACTCGTCTTTGAGGCTGAACCCTTGATCGTACTCGGAATGCGTTCCTTGTACTTTCACCTTGTCCTCTTTTGGACATTGTAAGAACTTCCCAGCAGACTGTCTGTGTCTTTTCACTGTCACTGGTGATGCCACCCCAGTTCGTAACAAAAGATTAAAGTCTATTTTGATCGTCAACTATCCAGTCTTCGACCCTGAACCCTGATCGCTTAGGTCAGCAGACTAGCGTATGCGTACGCTGAGCAGATCGTCAAGAGGAAGCCCCCTGACAGAAGAAAAGCCCTGACAGACAGCAAGACAGCGCGTGTAGGCACCGAGAAAGTATAACTCACCAAAAGAATCATCAACCATGTCGACCAAAGAATTCGAATACAAAATCGGTCAACCGATTGGTTTTGATGGAGATCGTGATAACTCTCGCGAGTTTATCCAGTCATGCAATTTGCACTTTGACATCAATGAAAAGCTCTACACCACCGACAAACAGAAGATCATCTACATAACATCCTTCATGACCGAAAGGAATGCCAAATCTTGGAAGGAACAATTCCTTGAACACGCCCAATCTACCAACACTTCGGGACAAAAAGTTGGTTATGGGACGATGGCGGAATTTATGAAGAGCTTCAAAGAAGCATTCGAACCGGTGGATACCAAAGGAACCGCGCTCACAAGGCTTAGGGATCTCAAACAAGGAACTGGAGATCTCCACACCTATGTCGCTGACTTTGAGGCACTTGCAGCCAAGGCTCAGATCACTGACAACGCAACGAAGATCCAGTTCTTCCAAGATGGCCTTAATTGGGGTATCCTTACAAAGCTTTTCAATACAGGAGATGTCTCCGAAATATTCAGAGAGGTTGTGCTGCAATGCGTTGCTATTGACAATGCCCATCATCAGCTTAATGCCATGAGGACACGTCATACTCCACAACAGAAGAAGAAGAACTACGGGAATGCACGGTATATTCCGAACCGTGATTCCAACACAATGGTTGTAGATCGAATCTCCGATACGGAGAGATCTGAATGCATGAAAAAAGGACAATGCTTCGGATGCAGAAAGACAGGACACCGCATCCATAATTGTCCTGACAGAAAGAAGAAAACCCCACTCCGACAAACCGAAGTCGAAAGAGAAGAAGAAGATGAAGAAACCGTGAGGAGGATTGTTCAGGATTTTTGATGTGGAGAAACAAAGACTCGACGTATGTTTCTCCCAATGTAATATTAAGACTTGTACACGCTGTAGGTGAAAGAAAAGAACTTTGTGTTCCCATCACTCTTCACTCGCATACTCGCTTGAAATCCATCGACACCACCGCTGTTATCGATTCAGGAGCAGCAGGAACATTCATCTCCGAGGAGTTTGTAAAACTCCATCAAATCACACGGCGAAAGCTCAAAACACCATTTTGAGTTACTACGGCAGATGGAACTCTTATCAAAGGAGGACCAATCACACACTACTGTCTTCTAGTGGTCAAAATTGATGAACGAACCATGTATGGAAAATTCAATATCACCAAACTAGGAAGAAGAGATCAAATCCTTCTTGGAATCCCATGGTTACGAGCAATGAACCCCAATTATAGATTGGGCTGCTGAAACACTTATCCTTCCGCGGACGGATAAATCAGATGAGATCAAAATTGATCTAGATATAGATCGAAAGAAGAATGGGTTGCCCCGACTCTTCAATCATGCTAGGTGGCAACACTCCCGTCTTCCGAAACCTTTCATCGCATCTCCTATTGAGGTCCCTGAGGACCCAGAACCAGAAGTACGACTGCCACGTACTATAAACCCCGTTCCACATGTCCAACTGCCAAGACCAGTATCTCCGATTCCCCGCGCAGAAAAGCGCAAGAATGAATCTGAACCCGAGCATCGGGTCGGACAAGAACCTATTGAGCAACGGCCAATAGAAGAACATCTCACACATGATGGAACTTCCCGATTCGAACAATCTTCCAACTATTCCACGGTTCTCCTTCCACCACCAAAATACAGCAACAAGGCTCAGGAATTCGCTATGGATGAAAAGGAAAAGAAAAAGAAATCCTTTGAGGAATTGGTCCCGGATTATTTGCACGACTTTGCAGACGTCTTTGCTAAAGACGGACTGAACAAACTACCCCCCGAACGCCCTGGTATTGATCATCGGATCGACACCAAACCCGGTTTTATCCCTCGCACGTCTAAGGTTTACCCGCTATCAGAAAAAGAACGCGCTGCTGTCAAAACGTTTATCGATGAAAACGTTGCGAAAGGCTTTATCTCAGAATCGAAGTCACCTCAAGCTACTGGCTTCTTCTTTGTGGGAAAGAAGAGCGGAGAACTACGTCCCTGTCAAGATTATCGCTACATCAATGATTGGACAGTCAAGAACGCATACCCGCTTCCACTCCCTATTTCCCTTGTCGCACGTCTTCATAATGCACAGTTCTTTACGAAAATGGATATCCGGTCCGGTTATAACAACATTCGCATCCATCCTGACGACAGGTGGAAAGCTGCTTTTACCACGGAATTTGGCCTCTTTGAACCAAACGTCATGTTCTTTGGCCTCTGCAATTCCCCAGCAACTTTTCAAGCATACATGAACCGCACCTTTCAACAAGAAATCAATGAAGGATGGATGGTTATCTATATGGACGATATCCTGATTTTCTCTATGACAATGGCAGAACACTGTGAGCGGACCAGACGAGTTTTGATGAAAATACGAAAAGAACACCTGTTCTTGAAACCGGAGAAATGTACCTTCGATGCAGAAGAAGTGGAATACCTTGGAATGATAATTCGCCCTGGACAAGTTGCTATGGATACCGCCAAAACCAAGGGAATCTCCGAATGGCCAATCCCGAAATCTGTAAAAGATGTTTGGTCATTCCTCGGTTTTTGCAACTTCTACCGCACGTTCATTTCCCACTATTCTGACATCGCCAGACCCCTTATCGATTTGACAAAGAAAGATAAGGCCTTTGAGTGGTCAACCGAATGTATGGACACCTTCGAAGAATTGAAACGGCGCTTCACTTCCCAACCGGTACTCCGTAACCCTGATCCTTCCCGACAATTTGCCATTGCTACCGACGCTTCGCTTGTAGCAACTGGCGGAGTTCTCCTCCAGACCGATGAGAATGGCGTTTATCACCCATGTGCATACCTCTCACAGTCTTTGAACCCCGCGGAACGCAATTACCAGATCTTTGATCGGGAACTCCTTGCCGTAATCCGGGCATTGAACGAATGGCATCATTATCTCGAAGGAAACCCACACCCCGTCCTGGTATTCACTGACCATAAGAACCTTCTGTACTTTAGAAGTGCACAGAAGCTCACCCGTCGCCAAGCACGTTGGCAATTGATTTTGTCTATTTATGACATTGAACTGCATCACGTTGCAGGTACTAAATTAGCAGTACCTGATGCACTATCCTGCCAGCCTGATTATGACTCTGGCAAAGACGATAACGAGGACCAGACCCTCCTCCCTGACGCTCTATTCGTTCGTCTCATAGACACCGACTTGAAGGATGTGCTGTCATCCTCTGATCCCCTCGACGACCCTGTCTTCAAGACGGCGTCTGATGCTCTTGATGGCGTGTGCCTGCCTCCTATGAAATCGGCACTCTCTGACTGGAAGATTGAGGAGAACGTCCTCTATTTTAAGAACCGCACCTATATTCCACCGGCGCGTCGCTCCGATATCCTGAAAAGGTATCATGATCATCCTACCGCGGGACACCCTGGTAGATTCAAAACTGAAGAACTCGTGAAACAGGAAGCTTGGTGGCCTGCAATGGGCTCTTATATTCGGAAATATGTTGAGGGTTGCGCCCTTTGTCAGCAAATGAAAGCGGATACTCATCCCGTTCGACCCCGCTCACGCCTATTCCCTCGTCGGCTGTTCGCCCGTTCTCCCAGGTCTCTGTTGATCTTATCACTGACCTCCCCGTCTCTGGAGGCTTTGACAGTATCATGGTCGTGGTAGACCATGGCCTTATGAAGGGGGTAATTATTATCCCTTGTTTGAAAACCATCACTTCAGAAGGTGTGGCTAAGCTATTTTTAAAACATGTTTACCGACGATTTGGACTCCATGACAAAGTCATCTCGGATCGAGGCCCGCAATTCCTATCTCGCTTCTCAAAGGAACTTGCCCGACTTCTGACTACGTCATCGCTCCATCCACGGCTTATCACCCACAGACTGATGGTCAAACTGAAAGGCTGAATCAAGAACTTGAAACATACCTCGCATCTACTGCCGTAACAACCCTGAAGATTGGGTAGAACACCTACCAATCGCCGAATTCGTCCATAACCACCGAAAACATGATGCAAGGAATGCATCACCCTTCTATCTGATGATGGGATACGAACCACGCGCTATTCCTCACCTTATCCCTGACTCATCCGTCCCCGCAGCAGAAGATCGAGTACGATCTCTGCAGAAGATAAGAGAAGAAGCAATCGCCTGTCATAACATTGCAATGCAGACAATGGCCGAACGATCCCGAGGAGATAAGTACACCCCATGGAAGATCGGAGATAAGGTTTGGCTATCCGCCGCTAATCTTAGACTCAAACTCCCATCAAGGAAACTCGCCCCAAAGCGATACGGACCTTTCCCGATCATCGATGTCTTATCTCCTATCACGTTCATGCTCAAACTCCCTCCGCAATGGAAGATTCACCCCACATTCCACGCTTCCGTCTTATCGTCCTATAGCGAAACGGACGTACACGGCCCGAACTTCCCCGAACCACCACCTGACATCATCGAAGAAGAAGAAGAATATGAAGTGGAAGCAATCCTTTCTCACAAAGGAACCGGCAATCGCCGACGCTATCTTGTCTCCTGGAAAGGATATTCATCAGGGAGATAATGAATGGCTCCCAGAAAAGAACTTGAAAAACTCCGCCCGAATTTTGAATGCTTATAAGAAGCACACGCCCTTTGATCATCCTTCAGTCAATCAACCCACATTAGCACTTGATCAACTACAAACAATCTTCAATGTCTTTCCCCACTGCATACGTCACCCCCGTCACTGTTGCCAACAATGACTCTGACTCTGAAACCGAACAATATGGAAATCTCACCACTGAAATTGATAACACCTCTTACATCAAAGCCGCCATCCTCTGCGAGGGACATGCCCTTGAAATCGAAAGAATTCTTACTGAACGAGGCGCTTTCCCCGCCTTACTCCTCGTTAACATCATCTGCACCGCAGCGCTCATCGAAGTCACTGCCAAGATATTACAGAAGCCACATACTGACATCGCTTCTTACATCTTCAAAAACGCATTCGTGCTTACGCTATGTTGCTGTTTCCCAATTCTTTTAAAAATGATGTTGAAGAAGCTATTCATATCATTGCCGAACATCGAGCAGGCGTTGCTCGACCTCCCTCTCCGCAGGAAGATACGCCACTTCCTATTCCAGCACCCTCATCTTCGCGTGTTTATTCTAGTCTTGACGCCTTTACTGGCCTATATACTGCTGTCCAAGAGATCGGACAACTCACCAATGCGGTTGTCGAAACAATCCAGCAATCAGTCGCTGAAACCAGAGCAGCTAGAAATCTAGTAGAAGAAGCTATCACTGATCTACAACAAACACAGTCGAACCTTGCATCTCCTTGAACACCATCTCCTATCGAACAATCAACGTCATCACCTCCCGTCATGACCTCTCTTGATTGTCCTGATTGGCTGTATGAACCCTGCACAGAGGAGCAGTGCGAGGCCACTAAACTATTAGGTATCCCTGCCACTGAGTTGGTAACACTCGGTCCTCGACTTCGCGACCTTCATATCCACCCCCTATGTCCATCCCATCATCATTTGGTCCTATGGATCACGTCTCACCAGTCTAGTAAAAGACTTTGGTACACTTCTCCTTCTTCCTCAGCCGAACTCCTTACAATCGCTGAACGAGATGTCACCCCGGATCTCCCCATGTCGGCATACACCTTGTCCTCTGCTCAGCAAGCGCAACTCAAGCGTAACAACACCATCGCCTTAAAATGTATGAGGAGAATAAGGGAAAGAAGCGTGCCAGATCCACTAGTCCCACGCCCATCATTTCTCCGTCACCATTACGCAAAGTCCATTCCAACCCTGACGAGAATATGAAGTGCCGCATCTGTGGATTGCTAGGACATCGTCAAAAGAATTGTGCGGAATATCAGTGCAAGGTTTGCAGATATTGGTCGCCGACTCATTTGTCCCTCTACTGCCCTAAACGAGTTGGGCCTCCTCCCTTCGAGTTAACTTGGAAAGATGAGGGATTCTATGACGCACTTCATGCTTGGGAGCAGCAGCTTGACGATGAACGCATTCAGGCAGAAAAGAGAGAGATTCCAAATGACGCGCTGGTTATGAAGAAGTTGCGTATATGAGAAGCGGGTCCTTTGCTGACGAGGACTACGAATGGAGCGATGATCCCGTTTATTACGCAAACCAAGATGAGTAAAGTCGGTGACTTTACGTGTAAAAAGGGGGTAATGTTACAATCGTACGTGCCCCTATTCATTTTCCCTTTGTTTCCTTACTTGTATATCACGTCACATGACTCTGACTCATATGCTCAACGCATTTGTACAAACACATGCCTTCCTTATTAGGATACGCAGTTACATTCTCACAGTTACTTGGTCTGTGCGCACATATTGGCCTATTTAAGCACAGTGTACTTGTAGTAGATTCCCTACTTTAATCTTACTGGGTTTTACCTGGAATCTCCTTCGCTTAGGTCTCCAACCTAAGTCGTCTTGAATCGTCTCTAAGTCTAAGCACTCCTTAGTCTTAGTCTCTATTCTCGCGGATACCTCTTAGACTCGTCTTTGAGGCTGAACCCTTGATCGTACTCGGAATGCGTTCCTTGTACTTTCACCTTGTCCTCTTTTGGACATTGTAAGAACTTCCCAGCAGACTGTCTGTGTCTTTTCACTGTCACTGGTGATGCCACCCCAGTTCGTAACACTGTACTTTGCACGAAGATAGTATAACCCATCAGTACAATTAACTTGGGCAATGGTGGCACCATCTGTTCGGTGTATACGGGCTCCTTTCGCATTTGTTTCAAAGAAGATACCCTCCGATGCAAGAGCTGAGACAGATATCAAAGTGCATCGCAGATCGGGAACATGTAGAAAAGGCAGCCCAATAGGCTCCCATCTTCCATCATTGTCAAGCACTAACTTTATAATCCCCCAGCCCAGAGCAAAAACGACATCATCATTTGCAAGTTTCACTGTTAAGGGTGGATTGTAGGGAGCATAGCAAGTAAATAGGGAGTGGTCTGATTCCATATGTGCAGTTGCGGCAGAATCTACATGGAAGGAGAAAGAACTATTGCTCGTATTAGAGAAACTGGCTTCGTGCATAGGTAGACGGAGGAATGATGGGATGGTGTCATGTTGCACTAGAGCAGGAGTTGGTAGATCAGTGATCTGTGAGGTTGATGAAAGAGTTTGTGTTGACGTGATTGGAGAGTCTGTCTTTGCTAGATGAGTATGGCAGTTGTACCAAATATGTCCTGTGCACTTACAGAATCCACATGTCGAGCGCCACGAGAGTTCCCACTTGTCTCCTTTGGCTGTGTCAAGGTCCTTTGGCTTGGGACGGTCAGCTGGCTTGCCTGGTTTGACAGCTCGAGCTGCCATGGCAGTATGGTGCGCATGAGGGTTACCGGATCCAAAACTCACATAGTATTGTTCAGAATTCCAAATCTGACTAACAACACCTTCAAGCGTGAGCTTTCCAGCATTCGCATCAGCACTCTGAAGTATGAGCTGTGAGAGCAGGGCATAGAAGTCTGGTAATGCATGAAGTAGTGCCTGTACAAGAGTATACTCATTACACTTCCATTCTGCTGACTCGATGGCCTTAAACTGTGCCTTAATATCAGTGATCTCCTTGATTGACTGCATGAGCGAGTTGCTGTCTGATGCCTTTGGAAGATCAAAGACACGACCCATGAGGCGAGTGAAGCGAACGCCAATAGTAGCCTGGTACTTGTTCTCGAGTGCCTTCCAAACAAGAGCAGGGTCTGAGATGCCCGTAAAGTGAATTAGATCACTAGAATGGACAGCCATGCCCAAAAGACCCTTCGTGATACTCTGTCGTTCACGGAAAGAAACGACATCTGTACTGGCATCATGAGTGGTAACACGTTGCACAAACACTGCATCAGATTCATTAGCGAGCTTTACTGGGGGGTGTGGTTCCTTCTCGTCACCGATGAGGAGGCGCCACAGATTGAACAATGAAAGCCAAAGGTCCATAGATGTGACCCACAATGAGTAATTTGAACCATTGGCATCAAGTGGAGGGTGAGGAAACGAGGAAGGGATTCGGATATTTGATGTAGACATTCCAGATGATAATGACGAGTGTGACAATGATGGCATCAGCGAAGCAGGAGGAATGGGCAAATTAAGTATTGGTTGAGATGAAAGAATGGGCGTCAGCGGTGGTGACGGAGGTAGAGCGATAAGAAGGATCCAAGGATCTAGCGGTGATAGGGGGCGGCCTTGTTCCAGTTCGGAAAGAATCGGAAGGCTCAGATGTAGGATGGGTAGGAGGGAAAATGAATGAAAGTCCTAGTCTGAGCCAGGGCTCATAACCTGTGAAGATCTGAAGAGGCTCGGACTAGAAACGAGAGAGTGAGAACTCAGTCTTAGTTGGAAAGACTACACTATGACAGGTTCATACCTAGAAACGAGAGAGTGAGAACTATACATCATTAGTACTA
The DNA here is from genome assembly GCA_016800925.1 of Suillus spraguei. Lineage (NCBI taxonomy): Eukaryota > Fungi > Basidiomycota > Agaricomycetes > Boletales > Suillaceae > Suillus > Suillus spraguei. Next base: position 60,437 of record JABCPU010000051.1, on the reverse strand, counting down.
AGTATGATGTTCAAGTCGTAGTAAGTAGCTCACCTCAGTCTTAGTTGGAAAGACTGAGGGAAAAGAATTCTATGGATGCTGAATATTAGAGGATTGTTTGAACTGAGAACAAAAATATGAATGTGGATGAAACGTGTATGATAAGTATGTAATGATAGATAAGAGGAACATATCTTGATAGGAAGGTGGCGAAACTAGTCCTTCGCTCGAAAGATGTCTCTTGAAAAAGAACAGTTTTAATGGAATGCCTGAGCTAGAGATGGCTTACCTTACTGGTACTGTCTTTGCAGCTGGAACCGACACGGTAAGCTCGTGCGTCACCGCTTTTGAATTAAACTAGATTCAGATGTTATAGACCACTCTCGCGATATGCACAGTACTAATGGTAGCTGCCTGTTTCCATGATGAACAACGTAAAGTCCATGAAGAGCTGAACACGGTCATCGGGACTGACAAAGGTAGATTGTTCTTGTATTATTGAGGCATTGATCTTAGAGCTGGCTGACCCTAGCACCCGCATTCACTGGCAAGAAATCGCTTCCCCACCTTCATGCCTTCATTTTGGAGGCCCTGCGATGGAGGCCGTTGGTACCTATGGGTAATTACGTCCCGTCCTTCAGCTGGGACAACAATATTCGGCAATCACTGGTCAGAGCATTCCTTCCGGATAGGATTGATCTAATAGATATTTCAGGGACATCTCTCGCGATCCAGATGTCTTCCTGGACCCCGACACATTCAAGCCTGATCGTTGGCTTGATACCAAAGGACGCGTGAGAGATGACCTCAAGTTCTTTGTGTCTGGCTTTGGTCGGCGGCAGACACCATCTTTATGCGGTTGGTCATGTTCTCATCCTCTTTAATTCTAGAGTGTGTCCCGGACAACATTTTACAAACAGGTAAGGTCACACAGTTCATCCATATGTCTATGTGCTCTCATAAGTGCATAAGTGTGTGACATAAACGCAGTGCTTATCCTTCGGGTCTTCCGACTTACATTAGATTCCACGAAGCCGTTGGACAATATGGCTTTCATGAATGGCACTCTCCCGAATTAGCAGCCATGTACGATTGATTTTCAGACGAGAATTCTGGAAGCTGAGCTCAGCCGTGTAATGGGGAGGGAGGTTGGTGACACCTGAGGAATCGTGTATTCAGGACCCGGGCTTTCTAATTTCACTAAACTCGCAACCATTCTGACTATCGCCTCGAAGACTGAAGTACGTACTTGTTCATGTGGAGTGTGGTGTCTGCGCTACATACCACCAATACCTTCTGCCAGTGTAATCTCATTTGATTGTTTGCTGTTAGCTACTCACATGGCATGGATTCGGCACTTACGATAGCACACCAATGATATCGATTGAAGGCCGCAAAAAAATCGACTTGTAAGTTGTGAAGCTTTGACTCTATGTTATTCGTTAGCTGATGGTTTTATAAAGTATTCAAGGAAGATATGGAGGTTCGAACTTGAAGTCGAATGTGACGTTACCATGACAGTCTGTATCAGCGCAGGTCCTAAATATTTGGTTTGCTGTTTTCTGCTGCTGGCAGGACTTCAAAGGCTGAATACCATCACGCTGGCGTCCTTTCTCACTGTTCGTCCACTCACAACTCAATATATAACTGTAGACAATCCCGGATCCCTTACGCAAGAACAGTTTATCGTGCGTGCCTTTGCTTCCTATTTGCGGACACGGACATGTGGTGCAGGAGAGCTTGAGGGTGTACGTCTTCAGTCTCAGACTGGGGTACATCTACGTGTAGAAGTCGGCTTGGGCATGTAGTGATGCGGAAGTCCAGTTCAGAACTTCGGTTCGAACCTGAACCTTCTGAACCGGACCGTCGGTCCGGTCCGACGTTCGACATGCTCTCAGGACCGAATGTGTCATTACGTTCGGCGTTCGGCTGATGCCTGAAAGTTCTGAACCCGTCCAAACCCGTCCGAATGCGTTCGAACCGTTCCTACATCTGTATATGATCTACTCGATGTCCTCAGGCTTATTGCTATCCATCTATCCTAATATTTTCTCTGATCGTCTGGCAGACGTGCGCACTTGGATCTGATGGCAAACTCAAAGACGCAAGCGCCATTGATTGGTACAATGACCCGGATGATCTCACACCCGATGTCTTCGAGGCCTTACAATTGTTGAAAAGTACTTATCGAAACGGGCATGTTCAGGCTGCAGCAGACGCAGCGGCTCATGTGGAACCTCTAGCCACTGTGACTGCTGATGATCTTGATCTTAGTACTACAGATGCATAGTCTCCATGTAATATATACAATTGACCTAGCCCTAACCTCGTGCTCGACGTCCGAACGCGAACCGGACGTGAACCGGACGTCCTGAACGCGTTCGAGGATGTCCGGTCCAACGTTCAGCTCAGCAGCTGAACCAAACGTGCAGTCACGTTCGGCGTTCGCAAAAGTTTCTCTTGAACCAGACTTCCGCATCACTATGGGCATGGAGATCGAGGAAGTACCCTCGAACCAAATTCAGAGTGAGATCAGACTCGGTGTCGTCCATTCTCCCAGAAATAATGAAAAAGGTCTCAAGGTATATTTTGTGCATCTGTTCGAATTCTGAGCGATTCTACGATCACGAGTAAGTGAGTAGAGGGGACGTGTTATTTTAATTGTCTTTCTCTAAGAAGCACAGCCTCAGTCTTCCATTATGTAAGGTAGCCTTCTGCCGAGTCGCAACTATCCGTTCTAAACTCCATTCCCTCACAAATGACTAGGCTCACGCCACTCACTCTGTTCCTTTCCTAATCCTTCACCGACCCCTTGTCTCTGATTAATAACATTAAGGTTAACATTTGATCAATAGTCATCAGATAATCTTCCGTGGCGAATATGTTTTAGCATTGCAAGACATGGTACTGTACTGTGTACATCCTTTCATTTTCCGTTTCTCACATTTATATATACAGTCATCGCTGGCGCGAACCTTCCCATTTCATCTAATCGCACGTTCGTTGGTTACTATGTCAGTGTCCCAACTCAATGATCAATGAAACACTATCGTCAAGGCTGCAACCACCGACTGTAGCGTTTCTTGCAATGAGACCCTCACATACATGGGCACTGTGACGTTTCTCCAGTGGCTCGTACTCATTTTTTCAAAAGAATTGTTCGTAAATATCCCTTCCGGCTGTTCATAATCCCCCGAGTCTCAAGTGGAACATATAAAAATCAGCTCGTCAATCACGCCAAGGTCGGTGACGATGCGAGAGAGTACAACAAGACCATATTATATGCTTAAACGTGGTTTGCCACGTCTACTTGGGTACCATCGGCGAGACGAACAATTGGACGAATAAATATCGGGGACGGGCTTCAATCCTTATCACACAAATGACATAACTGTTTCTGTAGTGCTCGATGTAATTCTCTGTGTCGACCGATAATGCCTGTCCTGGCATCGATAGATCACAATATTCCATTTTACAAAACGCACCGACTTTGTTTGTTTCAGAACAAATCACCGTCTCCCCGCCTTCCCTTATGTGTAGAAACGTATCTTGAGGAACCATGTTCCTTTATGTCACATATTTTTGAATTCGACTATGTATGACGTTCGATCCCGAAGTTGTGCTGCGCCTTCGTCAACTACTTACTCCTGACATCGGTGAGTCGTGCTCCGTTTGAATTGAAATCTGATCTATCATTTTTGGACATAGCTGTGAAACCTACATATACCTAAATATTCACGACGAATGTTTTCATATCGGAAGACTCGTGGATATTTGGCGCCCTCGGAGGCAGTGATTGTGACTAACCCGAATTATATAACCGCCCATCCTCAAAGTGCGCCTACGACCGTACTGTCAACTGAATCCCATCCATATTCTTCGGCTGTTCGTTGCTCACGAGACTGCTAGTTGGGTAAACACGAGGAACTACGATATGGGGTATGTCAATGGTCTCATTGGCAGTATCTGCTTTACTGACCTTATCATGGCACAGGGTGGAGGGCATGCCAGACGATTTAACACCCTTTATTACTCGAATAATCCAGGACCCTATAAGCGGAGGTGCATTTGGCGATGTCTGGAAATGCAATTACAGTAAAGACGGTATTTCATCCGTCGTCAGTCCATGTTTTAAACTTGTTTACCGTACACTGACTTGCGCCGACACTCGGATATGGTGACTAAGGTCGCGCTCAAGGCCTTCAGATACCTAGAGCAACATTGTGATTCGGAGAAGGTATTAGAGAGGGTAAGAGATAAAAGGTTCGCATATACATAGTACTTATTCCTTTTAAATCACCTAGAAAATCAGCCGAGAAATTGGCATTTTGAAGATTCTACGCCATAAAAACATTGTACCGCTATTGGGTACAGCGACAGGATTTGGACGGAGGCCAGGGTTGGGCAGTTTAGTAACTCCGTGGATTTCAAATGGCACGTTGAACGCCTACCTGGCATCTAATCACAACGGTCTAACAATGGTGGACCGTTCGCGTATGGTGAGCACAATTCTCATCAGATCCTTTCGCTTCTCAAGACTCATCCGAAGTTGGAAGCTAGAAGGTGTCAGCTCTGGACTGCAGTACTGTCAGTGTCATTTATATTCTCCAGTTGTTGTGGTAACCTACCTATGGTATAGTGCACTCGATGAATGTCATACACGGGGATATAACAGGGGTGAACTCAGAGCTGCTGAGGCATTTTTGAAAATTAATGAACCTCTAGGCGAATATACTGATTGACAATGAAGGCCATGCGAAGCTAATCGACTTTGGTCTTTCCACCATTGTGAGGCCCCTTCTCGGCCAGTCACACTTGGCTGCGACATCTATGCGCCCAGGTGCAATTCGTTATGCGGCACCAGAACTTCTATCAGAAGAGGTCTGTGACCGACTTTTGGAAAAAGCTGATATATACTCTTTTGGTTGTGTGATGCTCCAAGTGAGTCGGTTGTTTAGTCTCAAAATGTTCGCCCGAGGACTCATAGAACAAGATTCTCTCGGGTCAGTACCCTTGGTCTGAGATCAACTCTTTCACGGCAGAATGGTATATCTATGGTTTAAAAGTTCAAGGTCGTATCCCACAGCGCCCTGACGGCCACCCTGCAATAATGGACTCAGATTGGAACATCATCCAAAAATGTCTGCAATCCGAATTTAAACTTCGACCTTCAGCAGATGAGGTGCTCGACCTTGTCATGCGCAGGCGTTCCTCATTAGGTCAGTCTGTATCGTTCGTGGTGCTTTATTGACCATCCACTTACACGAGCTTCAAGATTCTTCCAGCGATGCTGCGCAGGATGGCTTTCTTGGCACTCGAGGATCTTCGTAGGTCCAAATCTGCACAGATTTACAAGTTTGAATAACCATTTTTCTAGTTCTTGTTCGTCACTCTCGAGTCTCGGCAGAACTATTGCGGTAACTGTATCTGACACTGCTTGTTCATCACGCCGGAGTCCTGGCACTGGTTCTCGTGAGTTACATTCATGCTCAACAAATGTCGAGGTGGATGTTTCATTACCTGGAGTAGTTCAATTGACCGACATCTCGGCACATGAACGTAAACAATTAACACCGCCACCACTATCGCCTCCAAATGCAAGCAACCGTGAAGTACGTGCTTTGCTTCTTTGGATACATTACCGCAAAGAAAGCTTACTAATTAAATATAGCAGACGCCCCCGCGGGAAAGAAATGTTGTCATATTCGGAAAGACTGGCTCAGGAAAAAGTTCAATCATCAATACAATCGTGCATAAACAGCTCGCGAAGACATCCAATGACGTACATGGATGCACATCTACCACTCAACGCTACCCAGTAGAAATTTCGGGCCAGAGATTCACCCTGATTGATACCGCAGGTCTCAACTTGGGAGTGGCGAAGAAAGCAGAAAAACAGCTGAAGAGCTTGTTGCGTGAGCTTTTGAGCCCTAGATCGGATGGAATCGACCTTTTGGTGTACTGCGTGCGCTGCATGACTTCCCTTCGCGCCCTCGTTGAGGACTACACCACATTTTACTCTGGGATCTGCCGGAGAGTTCCAATCGTCATCGTCGTCACAGGATTGGAGAAAATGACTCGCATGGAGAACTGGTGGGATACTAATCGGATGGAAATCGAGAGTCTTGGCATGCATTTTGCAGACCATGCATGTGTCACAGCGCTAGGCCTCTCGGATATCTCCATTCGTCGTGTTACAGAGTCGAGCGAAATTCTGCGCAACCTCATTGCAACAAATTCCTCGGAATGGACTGTCGTTTCTCTAGCAGATGCGAGAAACATGGTTCGTACTCTACTTGGTCGAGATTCGACATATGTTACTTCGAAGAGAACTTACTGATTAAATGTAGCAGATACACTCACGGGAAAGAAACATTGTCATATTCGGCGATAACGGCTCAGGGATAAGTTCAGTCATCAATGTGATCGCGCGAGAACAGCTCGCGAAGACATCCTGTGATGCACATGGATGCACTTCCACCGTTCAACGCTACTCAGTAGATATCTCAGGCCAGAGATTCGTCCTGTTTGATACCCCAAGTCTTAATCAGGGGATGACAGGCAAAGTGATAACGGCGAAAGCAGAAAAACAGTTGGAGAACTTGCTGCGTAAGCTCATGAACTCCAAGTCAGATGGGATCAACCTTCTGGTGTACTGCATGCGCAGGACGACTGCCCCTCGCACTCTTGTTGAGGCCTACACCAAATTTTACTCTAGAATCTGCTCGGAGAAGAAGGTTCCAATCGTCGTCGCTGTCACAGGATTTGAGGAGGAGACTCACGCGGAGAGCTGGTGGGATATCAACAAAGGAAAATTCGAGGGCATACATTTCGCAGGTCATGCTTGCGTTACAGCCATTCAGATGTACCCAGGCATTCCAGAAGACTATACTCGTCGTGTTGTAGAGTCGAGCAACATTCTCCGCGACCTTATTTTGAATCATTACTCGGACGTGGCAGTCGACGACAGGCGTTTTTAGCAGACGAGGAGTACTTGGATCCTATTAGGAGGGGATGAACGGCGAGCAGGAAGTAAATTGTCAAGTTTGGGAGGTAATGGTGATGTGTCGTGTATTGCTTATTGAAAGTACTACGACATGGCTACTCCAGTGTAGAAAGACTATTATCATATGGAATGATAACATTGTTTCTGCGTGTTCAGCGTTCAGCGTTCAGCGTTGCAGCTGTGTGAAACCCAGCGTCTTGAAACTAAACGGCCCCCGCAGAACGAGGCAACCTAGTAGGAAGCCCTTAGAGCCCCACACGCCCCTACAACACGTAGGGTGTGCGTGAATGCATTTTCCCTTGGACCGGTCCCTGGAATAGGCTCCGCTATAAGCGTTTATATAGTACTAGACAGGGTCAGTAGCCATATAAGAAACTCGCTTGTCCAAAAAAAAAAAAAAAAAAAGAAACTAAACAGCGAGATTACATAATATTGCGCAGAATTGAATCGGCAAAATACGTACTTAGATGTAGTCCTTAGTCTCGGATAGAAGACAGAGAAAACGACGATAATTGTCCATTTGTTAAGTCTGTTTATCTGGGGAAATTTACGTGAGCTATGTCTAACAAGATACCTGGACCATACCACGTGGCATTCTTCATCTTCAACCGTTGTTGTCCCTCGCTCGCAAATCAGCAATTGACATATATCAAAATATGATTGGCGGGAACTCAGAAGTCAATGCTTCTCCGATTTCAAACATTAGTGCACTGCAAGACATCGTGAGTACCGAGTAATAGCCTGATGTACGAGGATAATAATCAATCGCTTTAGTTGGCGCATCATTCACGAGTGATCGTATGTCAATTCCGATGATACAAACTTGGTATACTATATCGATGCTGACTGTGGTGACCACCACAGATTTCAGATCTTGAAACCCCGTATTCCACATTTCCACATATTAACCACTCTGCTATCGGGCGCAACAAGAGCACCAATGCTGTCGTCACCGAAGGTCAGCAGCGATTGGATGCAGTTTCGCAAGAGGTCTCCGAGCTGGATAGAATCATGGACAGAATAAAGAACATTCACCTACAGCTCCTAAACAGGAAGGATAATATAATTGTCCACTCCATGGACTCGAACAGCGGACTTGTATCGGCTCTCTGGCGCCTTCCATCTGAATTATTATCCCTTATTTTTGTTCACTGTCTCCCGGAAACTGAACACTTGTTGCCCTCATCAAAATTGGCTCCCATGCTGCTGACCAGAATATGCCGAAGGTGGAGGGAGGTTGCTACAGGGATGTCTAGTTTGTGGTGCCGAGTTATTGTGGACATTAACAGCGAAGACTGGCAGCGAACAGCCTTCTGCTATGATGTATGGCTCAAGCGATCGCGAGATCGTCCGCTTTCATTAGCACTCAAGTGCTTCAAAAATAACACGACCTACCTACGAAGCCTTCTTGAACCTCGTACGAACCAAATTTCGTCCCTTCATATCATATTATTCGTCAACCCCTTTACTCCCGAACTTTTGTTAAACGACCTCCCGGTACTGCAGGAGCTTACCATAACCGCATCTAATCCTCTATGGTGCACCCCAAGTTTCGCACAATCCTTCTCGCGACTACCTTTCACCTTACGCAGGCTCATAGTAGCTGGGCCGGCCGCATTCGACTTTGACCGCATAATTTCTTGCAATCCCGTATGGGCCCACCTGACACATGTCGAGATCGCTATATGTCAACCCAATCTAATCCTCCAGTTGCTCCAGCTGGGTCCCAACCTCTCCTCATTAGAGATTGGCCTAAGCTTTTACGACGGAGTTTCGTTAGCGTTTGAGCCATTCGTGCACAAGAACCTTCAATCCTTATGCATCAGTAATGCATCCCCGATGCGCATGGAAAATTTATACCCTGACTTGTTCAATGCACTCACACTCCCCAATTTACGCCTACTTGAAGTTCGCTACATACGACCGTGGCCACACGAGGAATTGAAGACATTTTTGACACGGTCAAGTTGCCCTCTGGAGAGCCTGATTTTTGGCACTGGAGTAACGACGACTGATGAGCAGCGAGAGGAATACGTTATTCTCGTCCCTTTCCTTGACGTAGTAGTGGACCCCAAGCGTGGCGATTACTGTGGCTATCGCCGCTTGACACAACGTTATGGCATTGATAGAAGGGGGTTGTAGAGTTTTTACAAAGGTCCAACTACTCACAGTTGTTGCATGCGGGTAAGTTCGGGCAATATTGTCGTAGGTAGCATTCATCACTAGATGTTCAAGTTGGGCCTTCGAAGCTGAGCCTGCTGAGGCCACACTAGTTTCACATCTCACCCTGAGAATTCCAGGACCTAGAATGAGCTATAGACTTTAAGATAGGTGCACTCGGACAAGTGACGTGATGAAGTGTTGGAGAAACTGCACTATCGCGATTGAATGGGAGGCATCCTTTGTGGAACGGAGACGAACTACCTGGTGGTTTGAGCGTCTATGAAAACAGTACATACCGCGGCGAAGCAGCACAATATACGCACCTGTGCAAATCAAGGAAAGACGCCCACAATCCCTTGACTGTGCTCAACACCATCTACCTCCAGTAAAATGTCAAAGCTCATTCCAAGCACGACATCCATTCGAACTTTTGAAGATCATGTGTGGACTGTAATGGCAGTCGCCGTTTTTCCTGATAAGCGACGAATGGTTACGGGCTCATGGGACACGACACTTCGTCTTTGGGACTTGGAGACAGGTGCTGTATTGAAGAATATGGAGGGGCATGGCAGTCTGGTGTGGGCATTGGCGGTATCACGAGATGGTCAAATAATTGCAAGCGGTGGTGGATATGGAGAAATGATTGCCTGTCATGGTGAAACTGGCAAATCTCTCATCCAACCCATCAAAGCCCACTCCATTCGGATCAACTCGTTGGATTTTTCTCCCAATGGTGCGGTGCTGGCTACTGGTTCATGGGATGAAACAACGAAGTTTTGGTGTACCAAAACGTGGCAGATGCAAGGAGAACCAATCGAGTGTGGTGGTTACGTCTATTGCGTTCGATACTCGCCTTCTGGTGAACTTCTTGCCATCGCGACAGAAGACAATATCCAAATCCATAATACAGGCACAAGGGAACAGGTTGCATCTTTCAAGGATCACACAAGATGAAACTTGTCACTCGCGTGGACGCTCAATGGCACACGTCTTCTTTCAGGAGGCGATGACAACGATCTAACTATACGAGAGTGGGATTCACTGACCTGGCGGCAAGTCGGTCGTCCCTGGAAAGGCCACACTCACAAAATCTTCGCCATTGCCATTCACCCCGCTGGCACTCTCATTGCTTCTGCATCTTCTGACAAACTTGTCCGTCTCTGGCGGCTCTCGGATCGACAAACCATTGCCACCTTTCAGCACTCACACTTGCCGCATTCTGTTACTTTTTCCGCGGATGGCAAGCACATCCTCAGTGGTGCTTATAATAATAGGATTTCAGAGTGGGCAGTACCCAAGAACGCTCATTCAAAAACGAGTTTTTATTCTTGACTCTCATAACGCAAATCGAGCATCCTTCGGATAGATCTTGGCTATCACGGCAGCCCACGATGCATGTATAACTGGGGACCTGGACACTGCTGAAGAGATACTCACCCGAGGCATCCACACCGACGCGAACGACTATACTTTATATGCTCATCGGTCATTCATTCTGTCCCGAAAACACGCCTGGGGCCTCGCCATTGACAATGCGACCAAGGCAAGTCATACCAACCCATCATAGCCTTCTTACTAATGGTTTGCTTTCATCCGTGACATAGTCCATCAGCATATTGACAGGCTACATCTCCAAGGGCATCTCCCTCTGTGGAAAAGGTGGCATTCAGGAGGCACGGATAGCATTCAATGTCGCATCCGACTTGACCGACGATTCAGAAGACGACCCTTTCCTTTTCTTAATAAAGGTGACTTTGTTTTGTTTTGTATATTTTCTGCTTCATCGCATGTTTCAGGCCATCACCCTCTTCAGCGCAGGTCAGCACGACGAAGCAATGTCGCTCATCAAAGAGCTGGCTGTAGCTTGTCCGAATACAGATCCTCTCGCGCGTTGTGTTGTGGAAGTCAGTCTCATTCGGCTGCGCTTGGTCATTGACTCTGATCTTTGCAACTTGCACATTAGACATATCTACGGGTTCAGCTTGGAATTAATGCCTTGGATAGTGCGCATCACAACGAGGCTGCTCACTACTTCACTGTCGCTGTCGACTCCACCGCTTTCTTATCGAAAACCATTCGCTTGATGTACGATGACTTGACCGTGGTGCGTCAAGGTTATGTATGCATGATACTTTCCGTAACTGAGTGCTTTGTACAGCTCTTTGGATCTTGAGTCTCTGTGTCTTACTGCCCACCAGAGACGGTGCCAGGCATTTCTTTTGGCAGGTAAACCTGATAAAGCCCTTGAAGCATATGAACACATGGTAGATGCCATTGACGAATCTATGAAGGCCGGCTGCCTCGATTGGTCGAACGGCAAGTTTCCAGTTACGTCACTGGAGGCTACCATACTCACCCGCATTTCCCCCAGAATTCAAGAAAAGGTGTAGTGCGGCGCTCGCTGAACAGAATGTCCGTATTCTTGGTGTATGCATTCCCCTCAACTCGTTCGCTACTGACCGTTATCCAGGTGGAGATCCCGGGGCAAGAGCAAGATGATTATGATACAGAACCCAATTTCTTCCGCGGAATGCGTCAAGTGCGTGCAATGGCGTATCTCTATCCTTTCTTTCTTACATCGTTCATTGTAGTATTCTCAAATTTCCCGACTACGACCTCAACAACGTCCTGGGCACCTCAAAAGAGTCAAGCTCGCTCTGACGAAAATTCTTCGTTCAGCTCCCCCGCCCGCACCAGCGCCCGCTCCTGCACCGCCTACCGCCCCACCACTCGCTGTCGCTCCTACCACTATTACAGCTCGGCTAGGAAACCTATTCTCCTGGCGGTCTCATCATGCAGGGCCACCTGTTGTCGATGTTTCTTATGCGCCGGGTCAACTGGTGTGCCCAGTCAATTTTTATGACTGTCTTGGGTATCTGATACATAAATCTACAGCGTTATGCCGCAGCAGGTGCTCCTGGGAGTGATGACTCCTTGATACGTGATGAAGATTATCATGGACCTCCTACACCGGACCCCAATTTACAACGAGCAGTTCAGGTAGACCCAGGAGAACATGGAGGCGGCTGGTCATGTCACTGTTGGTAGAGGAATTGGTGGATGTTCCTTGGGTGTCTCAGTTCTATCGTCACTCGCATTATGCACTGGAAGTAGAATTTATTGTATCGATAGGTACTGACTACATGCTTAAGTCAGATCATTTCGTGTCACTACACACCACTAATTAAAACTATCAAACTCGGTCCCCAGTAAACCATGATACCTTTTGTTCACGTAGGTATCGTGTATTCTTCCTGCACGCACAATGAATTGGAAATGGCCTCCACGATGACACGATTGAAGGACCACTTTCGAAGACCGCACCTCCCATAATGCTCGCTGCTGCGTGTCTTTATACCAGACGTCTCGCATTGGACTGGATACCTCAAGGTCTGATTTCGGGTAAGATGGTCTACGGTAAGGATGTTGGAGTGGGGCCCCAGCGAAGGGCAGCGACAGACAACCGACCAAGTGACCTGCCGGATCGTTAAAGCTGCACGCGTTTCAGTCTACCGAAGGCGGGCCCATCAAAGCTAACACCAGTCACCGTCGCTCTATCGTGGAATATTCAAGGGTAAACCAATATACCATACATATAGTCCGAGCTCAGTCGAATCAGCTCCCTTGACCATCATGCGAGGCAGCCTTCATAATGCGCCATGTGTCATCCCCAGGGTCGCATTTCTTCAGGCTATCATAGTCGTACCAAACAAGCACGCTATCCGAGTCTGCGACGACCGCCTGCTGTGCATACGAATAAAGCACAGCGTTCAGAGTGAACTGCGTACGGCTCGAAGAGGTGATCGGTCTTGAACCGATCAAAAGCTACTCATGGTTATGAAAGACATCGCGAAACAAGTGTTACAAGGAAATCTCACTGTGTCAGGAAACGTTACTGGTCGTCTAAAATTGACGTTTACTGATTTGAGTATGAGTGAGACGCCCTGACCCGCGAGCATTGCCTTGACGCGCTCTTCACCCCCAAGAACTTTTCCGAGGGCCATGAGCCACAAAATGCGGCCCTTGCCAGGCTTCAGTACAATACAGACTTTCACAAAAACAGGCTGACCGATTCAATGAATCGTACTGCATAATGATAATGGCAGACTCGTGAGTGACCCTTGTTGTTCCTGTTCAAAGAAAACTGGAACCCTTACGGTAGTGTGCATTGTTCACGTGTCTATAGTAAGAAAGATGATGAGTCTGTCCTTCGATGTCTATAAAGTGCGTACCGGAATGAATCATGGTGCCCCCATACAATACTCTGCTCCCAAAATGACCCTGCATCATACCCCATAGAAATCAGTTTAGCTCTGGCGTTCTCTGCCGGCGAGCCAACTGCAGTGGGGTGGCTGGACTGGGATGGTGTATGATCTGGGAGTGAGGGAGGACAGTCCGGGGATTCAGGACCTGTCTCTCCTGGAGCGATGTGAAATGGTGAAGAGGGGTCACGGAAAGCATCTCGAAGGGACTACAGCGGGGAGAATTTCAGACTCACACGAGGTTAGCTATCAGCATATTGTTTAGATTACCTTGATAGATGAGCCACTCAGCGACGCTGTCTGAGATAAATAACGTGGTCGCCTGGAACGCAGTAGAACGCGTGCATGTGCCAATGCCCCAAGTAGTGTCGCAGAGAACATACTTTTGAAGTAGCAATGCGGCAAAAAGAAATACAAATACTTAAAATTTCCTTTTCAGGCAGAATTTTGAACGTACTACCTACCAACACACTACCAGGCAGCATGATCGGTCCATTCTCAATTAGATTCTTCAAATCATGTTCAGATCAATTGTTATTGTTGTCAAAGTACTATTTGCCTCAGTTTCAAGCATGGTGGCCTCGGTTATGACTCCACGTGTCCACTCTGTCAGAACTTCGAGCGATAAGCTCTGCGCCTGGACTCATTCTGCCTAATTATTCTGCAGCCTACCCAGCTAGTGGTATTGCCCCCATCGATATCTTTACATTCAGCGAGCTTTTTGTTATCATGGATCGTAGAATTCTTGTGGCAATTATTCTAGCATTTTCCTGTCCGACTTACACACATTCCTGTGTACTAAGGCTCTTCATGTAAGGGCTACAATGGATCGGCGACCTTCTCGAGAACACTCATTGGACAGATACCATGGGATGCGCGATAACGATGTGACTTGTATCGGTAACGCCGTACGAATCTGTGCATAAAATCAAGTTAAAAGCTCGTTTCCTGTGCCCTTCATACAAGCCCTTGTCGGACAAAATCCTCACAACATCGGTAATAGGGTCCTCTTCCCATTTATGAAAGGTTACTGACAATAGCTTTCAGCAGTAGCCTTCGGACGACGTCACCACAACCCAATGCACAAATGTCTTCAGATCGCAGAGCTCTTTGAAGTTATTTGCAAACGAGTTCTCGCGACTGGCCATCAGGGATCCCTTGCGGCTCTCTGTAGAACTTGTCGTCTCTTCCATGAACCCGCTCTCAACGTACTTTACAAGTCGCTGGAAAGTCTTCGTCCACTGCTGTTTTGCATCCCTACAATCTTTACCATAGGAAACAGGATCGTGAGTACCGACCCACAATAGTTTGCGACACCACTGAAATCACATATATGTAGACTATGCTCAAAGAGTTTCGCCTTTCACACTGGCAGCGAATGCACTACTACGCCAAAAGAGTTCATTCACTACGGGTCAATGATCAAGAAGAGGTAGCCATCGACAAGACCATCCTACAGGCACTAGCTATTTCATCCTTCACACCCCCAATGTTTCCTCATCTCAAACGGCTTTGGTGGTCAGATAATTCTGCAGATGCTTTACCACTCCTGTACTCCCTAGTCAATGCAACACTTGAATGGCTAATTTTGCATGATATGGATCCAATGCTTCTTCCGCGTGTTATCCCTCATATCACATCCAGCAACTCTCTCCGCGTCGTGTGTTTCCCCGCGAAATATAGTATGAGGCACATACATCCTGACGTATTCCAGAGCTGGCGTAACCTACAGAATCTTGTCTGCGGTCTAGTCAACGATGCAACGCTGTATCATCTCGCGACATCTTCTAAGCTTACACATCTCACTATTCAAGTCGATGAGACGAACGACTACAGTGCCCTCATGAAACTGACCGGTCAACCTGTGTTTACCGCCCTTCAGAGACTTGATATCACTGCGACTCACACCCTCCACTGCATCCCTATTCTCGAAATCGCAGAGCTACCAGCGCTACACTCTCTCCGTATCCATTCGACGGAAACGGGCTTAACAGATGTTGAACTACATCAGTGTTTTTGCCTAATCTCACGCCACTGCACAGATCTTAGGGATCTACGGATGAAAGAATTGCAGGTATCCCCGCCAAAATTTCCTGTTGGCTACATCATCACGTTTGATATCCTAAATACGCTTTTCTCTCTGAATCATCTGGAGGCACTACATCTCGACACGACTTGCACGTTTTCCCTCAATGATAAGGAGCTTGGGCAGCTGGCTGGCACGTGGCTGAAGTTGCGTGTACTTGAACTAGGGACCGAGAATGGCTGGCGGAAACCCAGCAACATCACTCTGCAGGGTTTTGCAGAGTTGTTGCGGCGCTGCCCGGTCTTATCGGTAGTCGGTCTTACTATGAACGCCTTGGCACCGGATATCGACCATCGACGACCTGGAAGAGGGATCCGCAGAAACGGTCTGGAAGTCTTACGAGTGGCCGATTCCAAGATCACAGACCCGTTGACTGTCGCAGCGTTTTTGTCAGATGTTGCGCCGAACGCTGAGATAACGGGCTATGAGATTGGGTATGACGTGTTTGGGATGCTCAATACTCGGATGTTGTATCAGGAGAGGTGGGAGGAGGTTTCCATGTTGCACCCTCTGCTTGTGAACTTGAGGAGGCAAGAAGTAGTAGGCCTGGGACCGGACGAGTACTCCAGAGACTGGGAGTAGAACACCACTAGACTTGTTATAGCTTGCAAGTGGTACAATCCATGGAGCAGTGACGTTTACATCTGCCACCATTTTACATAGATACATAGCGTATAGGGTTTAGCCTTGGAATTTGATGTTGGATATGAGTTTGCGCCCTAACACTTGGGGCTGAGCCTGACACGAAAACGATGCCCTTGTGATGCCGAAAAACTCAAAAATGGCATACGTAGAGCGTGCGCTGATGAGTGGGCTGGCTTTGATGTTGAAGTTGACGCTTGAAGCTTTCCTAGGGCTGAAGTGGCGCCGTCTGATTGGTGGAAAGGACTGAAGCAGCATGTTCCTAAAAAATTCAGCGATGAGTAATTTAAACTTCAAATTTGAACGATATCCAGAAGGAGTTGGTCCGAGGAGGCTGAAATCGACACAGTAGTACGCCCCGCAGACGATGGACAATGATTAGCTTCTAGACTGGTGTCAATAGCTTGGAACGGTTTGGGCAGGCGGTCTGCAGGTAGACCGGGTGCGAAAGTACTTGATCGGTTCGGAGCAGGTTCCGGCTACGACAGTAATAGCTCTAACGTTATTCAGTGAAGCTCAAAAATGCTTGGCACGCTTGGCATACGTTGTCGATTACTAATCAACGTTGCAACACGAGGAGTACCGTAAGTGCTACTTTGTGCTTACTGTAGTAGTATGTGACTCCAATCTGAAACTTGATGGCATCATCATCAACTACAGTGCACCCATGTTTACTGGTTTCAGAGATCCTACTCAATATCTTCGCAGAGGTCAATGAGCGTGATGAAGAGGAGGCAGCTAGCACTTTGGCTGCCCTCTGTCGCACATGTCGCGCATTTCGGGAGCCTGCCATGAAAGTCCTATGGGCGCATCTGGGAACTTTAGTCCCCTTAATCAGATGTATTCCTTGTGTAAAGACTATCAAGAGTAAGGGAAGATCACAGGATGATCTTCCGACTCTGGTGAGTCTTCAAAGTTCACTGACCTCACTGGGCATCGTCTCATCATCGCCTACAGGTCCTCGAAAGAGAGATGTCCTCTACAGACTGGGAGATACTCCTGTCGCACTCGCGCCTTGTACTCACTTGTGGCTATTATGTTTCAAGAAGGGACAAACATCCCGTCCTCAACTCCCCTTCACATGATATCGGCACTGATATCTTGCGCGCGCTATCATCCCCTCCACCTTCCTCCATCGTTTTCCCTCACCTGAAGAAGATCAGATGGACTGACTCACGGAAAGAATCTATCCGATTTTTTCGCCTAATACTGACTCCTGCCCTCGAGTTCCTTGATATGTCATCTATAACTGACCCAGTCTATTCTGTCATCATCCCCTCCATCAACGATGCCTGCCCGTCCCTAAGGATCATGCACCTTCCCAAATGGCCCTTTCTTCACCTGCCCGATATGTTTAACAAGTGGCCAAATCTTGCGTATGTGACCTCCGGTCCCCTTGCAGATGCCACTATCCAATCACTTGGCCGGCTGGCGCATCTTGCGAGTATGGATATCTGCCTCCACAAGTTGCATGACATAAAATCACTTGTCGAGAATCCTGGGTTTTCTAACCTGCGCCGGCTCGTGCTTCGTGCGTACAACATCAATCTTGTCACGGGTTTCATGCGGCAAGTCAAATCTATTCATCTTCGCGAAGTGAAGTGCTATCTACCACACGGAACAACTGCAGCAGGCATACAGGAATGGATAACAATCCTCCTGGATCGGTGCATGCCAAGAAGGCTAGAAATTCTGGAGATTGAAGACTACGCTGACGCCGGCGCAGATTTCCCTGATCAATTCACACTTACCCCGGATACACTTCGGCTCTTGTCCCGCTTTCGCGGTCTCACAACACTAGATCTCGCTACTGCATGTACATATTCGTTGGACGATACCACCTTGACGCAGCTGGCCATTTGTTGGCCCAGCATGCAAAGTATTGCGCTAGGAACCCACTGGGGTTGGAGACAGCAGAGTGAAGTCACTCTGAAAGGTCTGCTGTCTTTAGTACGATACTGTCCTCAGCTAGAAAGCATCGGCCTCGTGATGAATGCCGTAACGACAGATATCACATCCCAGAGGCCTGGGGGCGGAGTTCGAAGGCCCAAAGTAACGAGTCTAAACGTAGGAGACTCGAGAGTCGGTAACCCGCTCGCGGTTGCTGCGTTCCTGTCCGACATTTTCCCACATTTACTGTCGATTGACGCGTTCAATCATCTGGGGGGTAGGCGGAGACCAGTACCTGCTGCGAAAGAGCATGAAGAAAAGTGGAAAGAAGTGGAAAGGCTTTTACCTGCATTTTCTAAAGTTCGCGCCCAGGAGCATTCTCCCGTGGGATCAAGAAGGAAAGCATTCTTTCTTGAGGAGCTGTATCTCGCTTGAAGAAACTTTATATTAGCGGTGGAGTATCTGTAAAGTAAAGGTGTGTGATACGTGGCACTGGCGACTAGAGGATATTCTGATTGCGGCTGCATCAGTGACAAGCCTGTCTCTTTAGCATATGCACGTATGCACGTGTGTACTGATTGTATGGATGCTCATGCTGGAAATTTCTGTTTTTATTGTAATTTATCCGGTCCACATCGCACATTTTGATTGGACACTACGTGGTCGACGTAGGGCTATTTCCACAACCTTGTATTTTAGTCATTGCTTCTGACAAACTATTCTTATATATTCGGTGATTTAAAATTTATAGTTCACTTGAAGGGGATACACACAGATCTGCACACTCACACCTCGGGTAGTACTTTTCCACGATGATCCCTCCAGTGGGGTGTACTTTTCAAATGCTAAGCTATATGCATCATGATCACCCCCAGTGCCAGGTAAGCAACAATCCGTTAGCATCGGTTATCCATGACGACCTCTGTAGATTTTGTCGATACGATCAAGATAGCATAGACTTTATCACATCGAAGTGTTACGCGTTTCAAACCCGTGTGGTCCCGTCACGAGAGTCTCGACTCTCAGCTAATGGCATAACGTGAGGTCCGCATCACAAGCTGATGGCATGACATGAGGTCGCATCGCGAACCAGTTACTATGCCGTTCAAACGTTCAAGAAAGACAAAAAATGCCATATGGTGCAGCAGCCTGATGCTCACGGCGCTCTATTTCTAGACAGCATACCATATGTATATAAGCAGAGAAGCCGCGCTAGAACTCCAACGCTAGGCCTCCGGTTCAAGTCGAGGTAAAGCTGCCATGGCGTCCATTGTCGCTGCCCTCTTACTCGCTTCCGCCGTCCAGGCATCTCCATCTATCAGCGCGCGCCAGAGTATTACAGCTCTGACGACGACACAGATCGATACGTTCACCCCGTATACCTACTACGCTAGCGCAGGGTACTGCACGAACACGCAAACGCTCGCATGGGACTGTGGCAGTGAGTGATCACACGCACCTACTTGGATGCCTTGTTCTTTGACGAATCTGATTGATGGTGTTGTTGTTGTTTCAATTTGAACAGCCAACTGTGAGGCCAATCCGCAGTTCAAGCCAGTTGCCTCCGGAGGCAACGGTGATTCTGTCCAGTACTGTGAGTGTGAATTTATTGAGTTGAAACTTGAACGTCGTGCTGAGATATCATCTCGGTGACCGAAACAAACAGGGTTTGTCGGATATGATCCAAATTTGGATACGGTGATCGTCTCTCACCAAGGCACAGATCCCTCAGAAATGTGGGCTACTTCTTCCAATTCCCAGAGACTCAGTACTGATGCACGTTCGCCAGTTTGCCTCTCATCACCGATGCCGACTTCTTCTTGACCAACTTTGACTCGACATTGTTCCCAGGTCTCAGCTCGGATATTGAAGCTCACAACGGCTTCCTAGACGCTCAGGCTAGGTGCGCACATAATTCTGCATCATTGGCTGTAGTGGCACTGAGTTTGTACATGTTCCATAAAGTACTGCCACTGATGTCCTGGCCGCCGTTGAATCCGCCATGTCCACCTACAGCACCAAGTCGGTCACTTTGGTCGGTCACTCTCTTGGTATGGTGTATTTCTTGTGCTAGATCTGGCCTTTCACTTATTAAATTATCCACAGGTGCTGCGATCACCTTGCTTGATTCTGTATATCTTCCCCTCTGGCTTCCTGCGGGAACGACTTTCACTACCATTGGTTATGGCCTTCCCCGTGTACGATACCCGCGAGTCTCGTCATCGCTCAGCTAATTTCTTTTCAAATAGGTTGGAAATCAAGCATTTGCCAATTATGTAGACGCAAACCTCCATCTCACGCACATCAATAATGAAGAGGACCCGATCCCAATCTGCCCCGGTATGTTCTTGGGCTTTGTGCACCCCGCAGGTGAGGTGCACATTGAAGACTCCGGTGAATGGGCTGCCTGCCCCGGTTAGTTCATGCATCATATTGTCTGATGACGGGGTACTGAATAGTTGGGCATTAGGGCAAGACAACCCAAGCACTCAGTGCATTGTTGGTGATGTCCCCGAGATCTATGATGGTACGTATTGATTACGGTACTGATTATTTGCGTTGCTGATAGGTCCTGCAGGTGACGAGTCTGACCATGATGGGCCATACAATGGTATCGAGATGGGATGCTAAACTGGCACGACTTTACCAGAAGATATATTTCTACTTTGTATGTCACTTTCGTTCTCGGTACTTACTTTTGTATTCGGATTCCTTTTTTATTTTTATTTTATTGGGATGCAATAAATGTATTGGAGCTGTGTTCGATGCGATCTGACCTGCCACCATGCAATTGGAAATCCGCTCAGAATGAAATGAACTGATTTCACACCTCGTCAAGGGCTTCCGGAAAGCGCGCGTATGCATGAACAATACACACTATGTGATCACCTGAATAGTACTGGATTGACCTAACGTTTGCTACTGCCTTCATTCGTGAAAACTACTAGTTATCTTCGATAACTACTACATCAAAAAAGGAATGGGAACGACGCAATTCACTCGCTGCGTGTTTAATGCTGAAGCTGTCGTCACCCCACCGCCGAAAATCGAGGATCCAGGAGACAGTTCGACCGTGCAAAAAATGCCTTTAGCTCTTCATGAGGTCACATCGTCTCTACAAAGCAAGCCTCAAGCTTTCGCAAATTGGAAAGTGAGTGTATTGAAAAGAAGGCCTCATATGTTGGTCACGTCATTTGAGTCGTGAGTTCCAACGAGAGGCGACATCCCCGCGGTCGCTTGGGCCACGAGTTATGGCGGAAAGCTTCTCGCTCCAAGTCGCTTGCGGCTTCTGCGGATGCTCAGACATTCTGCACCATAAACTGGGCATATTCACACAACAACTTCCTTCCATTATCTACATATCCTGGTCAACAATATGGGGGATTGTGAATTTGAGGGGGACAATAACCTATTGAATGGTGAGATTGCACACACGAATATAGAATAAGAGTTCAACGTTCAGTTAGTAAGTACCAGGGAGCCATCTAAACCCCTCGTGCGAAGTCGGTGGATGATCTCATCTTGCTTGCTGATGAGGTGTTGGCAGTTGGTAACGATGGTGCCAACGTTCAGATATGTACACATAACAGAATGGTCTGTATTTGGAAACGTGGATTGCGGCACTTCAAGGTTGCCTGATACCTGCTGGTCATCGTCGATTGGGCAGAGTCAGTTTTTCAAATGTCCGGGCCAGAATTGGCATAGACCTATGATTGACTATGATTATTTCAGACGCTGTAGTAAATTATCAGTGTATTTAACAAGACAAGATCTAATAACTCGGCACTCATACCTTGATTCGTATGTTTATGAGTAGTCAAGTTACCTACAAAATAACGTGGCAGGATGAGTTGCAACACATGCCAGAGCGATCTAAATCACGTGCCTTGTGATTGGCCCTTTCCTTCCTGGAACTACGGCGTAGAAAACTGATGTGACTGGCACCCTTAAGGACAGAGTATCCTCTTGGGGGTGTACATGAGAATCGCATCTGGCATGAGTCCGTTCATAGTCTGTGAGGGGAATAGTTTGACTAAGAGGCCCCCGTACCCGTAGGGCCGCGCGGGACACATAGGTGACAGTGACGTTCGCACTGCAGATTGTACAAGTCACAATCAATATTTCGAAGCTTACACAGTACTTTGAACTTTCCACTCACCGGCCTCCATAGTAGCCTTGAATTACGACGGTTAAGCTATGTGTAGGGCAAGACCGTTGTGTTAGAAGCTGAAGTCTATCGGCCTAATGTTGAGTTGCACGCAAGTCTCGGACACGTTCTGCGAAGTAATACCAACTCAGGTTTTACAGTGAAGCCGCTGACAAACGCATAGTGTACTCCTACAGAAAAATACCTCCTTATATATGCCAGTCAACGCTAAAACCATGCTGCCGACGCCCGGTAATATTGCGCCATCGATCCCGAAGATTCCCGATAAGTGTCGAGCTCGTACCTCGACCCCTGATAATCCAACACCTAACGGTGAGCTCCGCGCAGCACGCGCAACATGGAGTTGCAGGTTGAGATCTGTGTTGATGACATCATGTGGCATTGTTTGGTTATACCCTACCGTCCATATCGGGTAATCTCTGTGTATAATATCTTTCCTTTTGCGGTTCCTCGGATGATCTAACACGTGTCAGAACTAAGTTCTGCGCCTGGACTCATTCTACCCATCTATTCTGCAGCCTACCCAGCTAATGGTATCGCGCCCATCGATATCCCTACATTCAAATGCCAATTTTCAATTGCTCCAGTGCGCCGAATCACGAGCTTTTTGTTATCATGGATTATAGAATTCTTGTGGTAATTATTCATAGTATTTTACTGCCAGACTTGCAGATTTTCCTGTGTACCAGGCTCTTCATGCAAGGGCTAAAGGGCTACAATAGATCGGTGACCTGCTCGAGAACACTCATTGGACAGATACCATGGGATGTACGATAACGATGTGACTTGTATCGACAATGCCGTATGAACCTGCGCATAGAATCAAGTTAAAAGCTCATGTCCAGTGCTCTTCATCAAAGCCCTTGTCTGACAAAACCCTCACAACAACTGTAACACAGTGCTACTTCCCATTTATAAAAGGTCCGGTCACTGACAACATTTTTCAGCAGTAGCCTTCGGACGACGCACAAATCTCTTCAGATCGCAGAGCTCATTTATGTTATTTGCAAACGAGTCCTTGCGACTATCTCAGATCCCTCGCGGCTCTCTGTAGAACTTCCATGAACCCGCTCTCAACGTTCTTTACAAGTCGCTGGAAAGTCTTCGTCCACTGCCGTTTTCCATCCCTACAATCTTTATCATAGGAAACAGGATCGTGAGTACCGACCCACAATAGTCCGCAACACCACTGAAATCACATATGTAGACTATGCTCAAAGAGTTTCGCCTTTCAGACTTCGCAGCAAATGCACCACTACGCCAAAAGAGTTCATTCACTGCGTGTCGATGACCAAGAAGAGGTGATCATCGACAAGACCATCCTACAGCCACTGGCTATCTCATCCTTCACACTCCCGATGTTTCCTCATCTCAAACGGCTTTGGTGGTCAGATAATTCTGCAGATGCTTTACCACTCCTGTGCTCCCTGGTTAATCCTAAACTGGAATGGCTGATTTTACATGATGCGGATTCGATGCTTCTTCCGTGTGTTGTCCCCCACATCACCTCTAGCAACTCTCTCCGCGTCGCGTGTTTCCCCGCGAAATGTATTATGAGGCACATACATCCTGACGTATTCCAGAACTGGCGTAACCTACAGAATCTTGTCTGCGGACTAGTCAACGATGCAACACTCTATCATCTCACGACATCTTCTAAGCTTACACATCTCACTATTCAAGTCGATGAGACGAACGACTACAGTGCCCTCATGAAATAGACCAGCCAACCAGTGTTTACCGCCCTTCAGTGGCTTGATATCACTGCGACTCACACTCCACTGCATGTCTATTCTCGAAATCGCAGAGCTACCATCACTACACTCCCTCCGTATCCATTCGACTTGACAGATGCTGAACTGCATCAGTTTTTCTGCCTAATGTCACGCCACTGCACGGATCTTATGCTACGGATGAAAGAATTGCAGAATTCCTGCCGAAATTCCCTGTGGCTACATCATCATGTTTGACATCCTAAATACGCTCTTCTCCCTGTATCATCTGGAGGCACTACATCTCGATACGACTTGCACATTTTCTCTTAATGACAAGGAGGTTGGGCAGCTGGCTGGCACGTGGCTGAAATTGCGTGTACTTGAACTGGGGACCGAGAATGGCTGGCGGAAACCCAGGGTTTTGCAGAGTTGTTGCGGCGCTGCCTAGTGTTATCCGTAGTCGGTCTTATTATGAACGCCTTGGCACCGGATATCGACCATCGACGACCTGGAAGAGGGATCCGCAGAAACGGTCTAGAAGTCCCACGGGTGGCCGCTTCCAAGATCACGGACCCATTGACCATCGCAGCGTTTTTGTCAGATGTTGCACCGAACGCTAAGATAACGGGCTACGAGATCGGGTACGACGTATATGGGATGCTCAATACTCGGATGTTGTATTAGGAGAGGTGGGAGGAGGTTTCCATGTTACACCCTCTGCTTGTGAACTTGAGGAGGCAAGAAATAGTAAGCTTGGGACCGGACGAGTACTCCAGAGACTGGTAGAATACCACTAGACTATAGCTTGCAAGTCATCAGGGAAATGCGATTTTCAGAGTGCCACGGAGTGCTACGGAGCACTCTGTAGCACAATCCAACCCGCTGATGGTGGCTCCATGGAGCAGTGACGCTTACAACTGTTACCTTTTTATATCAACGCATACTAGTCTCCGATAGGCTTGGCCTTGAAACTTGATGCTGGTGGTGCTAAGGTTAGATGAGTCTGACACTCCACTGTTACAAGGCGTGTTCAATTCTTGAGTTGTCAGGTCAAGTGATGTCAAGTTGCAGCCAAACCATGATGTAAAGCCACGATTGCTAAACCTCGATGTACCCAAACCTTATTTAAACCTTTTTATGGCCTAGCAACTTGTCTTCACTTGTACTTATTGCATCAGGGAAACGTAATTCACTACAGAGTGTCATTGCTACGGAGTGCCACAGAGCACTCTGTAGCACAATGACAATCCAACTCGCTGATGTTCAAGAAAAAGAAACAATTCACAAGGGACAAGATACTAAAGGTTTAGGACTGCTAAGGTTTTAGGGCAGCTGAGGTTCAGGAATGTCGAGATTTAGGACTGCTGCATGAGGCCTTGAGCTTGAGACTCACCCACAATGTTTCGGCGCTAAGGGTTAGCTTAGCGATTCCAATTTGTTGGCTTTGTATCATTGTTTGGCTGCAACACTTGACTTGACCTGATAGTTTCAAGTGAGGTGAGGTCGTTCGAGCCTTCCTCGAATCTCGGGTTGCGGCTCAAAAATGCTTGGCACGCTTGGCATACGTTGTCGATTACTAATCAACAGTGCTACTTTGTATACGACTCGAATGTCCGAAATCGTGATGGCAGTGCACCCGTGTTTACTGGTTTCATCCTGTGTCATCTCACCCATCGAACGGCGTGTCTAACTCGGCCTGCGGGAACGATGGACTGATGGGGGTACGCCTCACATCAGGGTATTCACGTGTTTGGAGATGCACACGGGAAACTGAGAGTCCCTTAGACTAGAATGTAATGTCCTACATAGAGTACTACTCTGCAAATGCAGAAATCGGAATTTTTAAAAAAATTGGCCACCTGTCCGATGCTCTGCCTGACACAATTGTAGCACTCTTGAGACTTGCAGCCATGCCTCGAAACCACCGTCACATTCCAGCAGCTGTAAAAAGCAATAGGTGACCATGTCTGCTCATACGACATCTAGTGGCATAGCACAAGCTACTCATACAAGCCACAGAACTGTTATCTTCGGCTCTCTCGTTTCACAGGCTCTATTGTTTGAAGACCCTTGGAAAGTGGACGTTCTCGTCTGCTCACAGCAGCAGTGCAGAGGTGGTACTAATTACTCCAACTCCCTTACTAGTATCTGTTGTCATGTATCAAGCGCACTCCAGACTTATTGATGTCTGAACTCCAACATATGCTACGTCAGGCAATGGGTGTTGAGGTTTCTGAAATCACTATTGAACGAACTATGAAAAGACATGACTTCATGCGCAAACTTGTATACAGTCACTAGTTGCATTTTATTAGGGAATCAGCACGGTCAATCATGAAGATAATAGTGTGGTGGTATACATGCTAACACAAGATCATTAATCATTAATCAATATGTAGTTGTACGCTGCGAGAGGTGAGACACTCGTCGACCAATAAGAGCCTGAGCATGAAGCGAGCGGACCCGAGCTTGCCATTCTGGGACAATTTGCGCGCCCAAGACAGCGGGACCCTTTGTTTGTCCAGCTCCACAACTAAACAAAAGCGGTGGCCTACATGAACATATACAGATATGCACATTTACACCTGAGGTAGTACTTTTCCATGATGCTTCCCTACAGTTGGGTGTACTCTTCAAATGCTATGCTATATACATCATGATCACGGCCAGTGCCAGGTAAGTAACAATCCGTTAGCATCGGCTCTCCGTGACGACCCCTGCAACTTGAAGATATTGAATTTCAATAACACTGATGTGGTCGCGTCACGAGCTCAGCTAATGGCATAACGTCAGGTCTGCATCACAAGCTGATGGCATAACATGAGGTCGCATCGCGAGCCAGTTACTATGCCGTTCAAACGTTCAAGAAAAATAAAAAATGACATATGGTGCGACAGCCTGATGCTCATGTCACTCTATTTCTAGCCAGCATACAATATGTATATAATCATAGAAGTCATGCTGAGACTCCAACACTAGGCCTCCTGTTCAAGTCGAGGTAAAGCTGCCATGGAGTCCATTGTCGCTGCCCTCTTAATCGCTTCCGCCGTCCAGGCATCTCCACCTATCAGCGCGCGCCAGAGTATTACAGCTCTGACGACGACACAGATCGATACGTTCACCCCGTATACATACTACGCTAGTGCAGGGTACTGCACGAACACGCAAACACTCGCATGGGACTGTGGTAGTGAGTGATCACACGCACCTACTTTGATGCGTTGTTTTCTGACGAGTCTGATTGATGGTGATGACGATCTTTGAATTTGAACAGCCAACTGTGAGGCCAATTCGCAGTTCAAGCCAGTTGCCTCCGGAGGCAACGGTGATTCTGTCCAGTACTGTAAGTGTTAATTTATTGAGTTGGACGTTGTGTTGAGATATCATCTCGGTGACCAAAACCAACAGGGTTTGTTGGATATGATCCAAATTTGCATACAGTGATCGTCTCTCACCAAGGCACAGATCCCTCAGAAATGTGGGCCACACCTTCTAGTTCCCAGAGACCTTGTACTGATGCGCGTTCGCCAGTTTGCCTCTCATTACTGATGTCGACATCTTGTTGACCAACCTGAACCCGACATTGTTCCCAGGTATCAGCTCGAACATTCAAGCTCACAACGGCTTCGAAAGCGCTCAGGCTAGGTGTGCACATAATTCTGCATCATTGGCTGTGGTAGCACTGAGTTTGTACATGTTCAATAAAGTACTGCCACTGATGTCCTGGCCGCCGTTGAATCCGCCATGTCCACCTACAGCACCAAGTCGGTCACTTTGGTCGGTCACTCTCTTGGTATGGTGTATTTCTTGTGCTAGATCTGGCCTTAAATTATTCACAGGTGCTGCGATCACCTTGCTTGATTCTGTATATCTTCCCCTCTGGCTTCCTGCGGGAACGACTTTCACTACCATTTGTTATGGCCTTCCCCGTGTACGATACCCGCGAGTCTTGTCATTTCTCAGCTAATTTCTTTTCAAATAGGTCGGGAATCAAGCATTTGCCAATTATGTCGACGCAAACCTCCATCTCACTCACATCAATAATGAAGAGGACCCAATTCCTATCTGCCCTGGTATATCCTTGGGCTTTGTGCACCCCGCAGGTGAGGTGCACATTGAGGACTCCGGTGAATGGGCTGCCTGCCCCGGTTAGTTCATGCATAATATTGTCTGATGACGGGGTACTGAATAATTGGGCATTAGGGCAAGACAACCCAAGCACTCAGTGCATTGTTGGTGATGTCCCAACTATCTTGAATGGTATGTATTGATTGCAGTACTGAATTTTTGTGTTGCTGATAGGTCCTGCAGGTAACCTGTCTGACCATCTTGGACCATACAATGGTATCGAGATGGGATGTTAAACTGGCACGAATTCACCAGAAGGCATCCTTCTACTTTGTATATCACTTGCGTTCTCGGTACTGTACTTTTGCATTCGGATTATTTTTGTCGTATTGGGATGTAACATATGTATTGTAACTGCGCTCGATGCGCTCTGACCTGCCACCATGCAATTGGCAATTCACCCAAAATGAAATGAACTAATTCCAAACCACGTCAAGGGCTTCCGGAAAGCGCGCATATGCATGAACAATACACACCTGACTATGCAATCAGCTGAATAGTACTGGATCGACCCAACGTATGCTACTGCCTTCATCCGTGAAAACTACCAGTTATCTTCGATAACTACTATGTCAAAAGAGGATTGGGAACGATGCAATCCACTCGCTGCGCGTTTAATGCTGAAGCTGTCATCACCCCACCGCCGAAAATTGAGGACTCCAGGAGACAGCTCGACCGTGCAAAAAATGCCTTTAGCTCTTCATGAGGTCACATCGTCTTTGAAAAGCAACCCTCAAGCTTGCGTAGATTGGAGAGTGAGTATATTGAAAGGAAGGCCTCGTATGTTGGTCACGTCATTTGAGTCGTGAGTTCCAACGAGAGGTGATATCCGCGCGGTCGCTTGGGCCATGAGTTATAGCAGAAAACTTCCCGCTCCAAGTCGCTTCTGTGGATGCTCAGACATTCTGCACTATAAACGGGGCATATCCACGACAACTTCCTTCCATCATCCACTTATCCTGCCAGTGGTCAATAGCATGGGGGATTGTAAATTTGAGGCGGGAAATAACTTATTGAATGGTGAGAGATTGTGCATGAGAATGTAGGAAAAGAGTTTAACGTTCAGTTGGTAAGTACCAAGGAGCCATCTAAACCCCTCGTGCGAGGTCAAGATGACCTCATCTTGCTTGTCGTCGAGGTGGCAGTTGGTAACGATGGTACCAACGTTCTGATCTGTACGCATAACAGAATGGTCTGTATGAAAATGTAGAGGGGGGCGCTTCAAGGTTGTCTGATACCTCCTAGTCATCGTCGAGTCGACTGGGCAGAGTCAGCTTTTCAAATGCCCGGGCCAGAATTGGCATAGACCTATGGTTGACTATGATTATTTCAGACGCTGTAGTAATTTATTAGTGTATTTAACAATACAAAATCTAATAACTCGGCGCTCACACCTTGATTCGTGTGTTTGCTAGCAGTCAAGTTACCTACAAAATAACGTGGCGGGATGAGTTGCAACACATGCCGGAGCGGCTTCTACGACCTGAATCACGTGCCTTGTGATCAACTTTGAAGTGTAACGAGCCGGCTATTTGTAGCTATACGCCGTACGGCTTGGAGGATATTCTATAATGACATCCATCGTCAAATTATTCGTCGTATCCCCAGACACCCGTTCAGAGCGTCGTTTCGACCCCCATGTCACCATCGAGCAGCTCAAGGTTGCGTAGTCCATCTACCATGCACGTCTTGTAGGACACTGAATGACAACCCCGCATATAATTGCGATTCGTGCACACAATTCATAATCAGGCGAAACTAGAACTCATCACAGGCATCCCAGTTCAGAATCAGAAACTATCGCTGCACAATGGCGATGATAATTCGCAGGTCGTCGCACAGCTGGATGATGATGCTAAGCCGCTTGGGTACTACAGCGCTCGGGATTTCCAGACGATCAAGGTATTTTCCGTTGACCAAGCAGTCGTTTATGCATATGTTGATTTCGTTTGTTGTAGGTCGTGGATACGAACCCTTCGACGTCGTTTACGGGTCAGCTCTCTGATGTATCGCAAGTAGAGAAGTTCGAGCTCAGTGAAGACGCATATGCCCAACGAACTGGTGATCAGTCATCATCATCCATTATTCTTTATTACTAGTTCTGATTCTTTTTATTTTAAAGATTCTGTGTTAGCTTACAAGCAAAGGCATAAAGTAGGACGCTTTGCGCCCCCTTCAACAGAACCCACTCCTGAACCTGCGGTAAACATCCCCATCGGATCACGCTGCGAGGTGGAATCAACAGAACCGGGCTTGACAAAGCGTGGTGCAGTTCGGTTTGTTGATCAGACTGAGTTTGCTACTGGGATTTGGGTCGGTGTCGAGTATGATGAGCCAATGGGCAAGAATGATGGGTCGTGAGTTTGATTTTGAGCCCTCGGAGTATTTTTTGAAGCTCATTTGAGTATCTAGTCTCAAAGGCGTGCGGTATTTTACATGTCGCCCAAACTACGGGGTGTTCGTACGCCCTACAAAAGTCACAGTTGGTGACTTCCCTGTGCAAGAGATCGATTTTGATGATGAAGAAATTTGATGGGGTGTCGACATACTCGTTGAAATATATTCACCAAGGATTCAGCCGTTAGATACTCAGGATCGGGACCTTAAGATGTATTGAAGAATGCACTATAGTCAAATACTTACTACTGAACATCCTCGCCGTACATACATCCAAAATCACTTCATCTTCTGCGTCTAAAACGGCCGGCGGACTGGAGGGAGTATGTCTCACATCAGAGCATTCGCGAGCCCTGAGGTGCAGCGGGGCAGCCCCCAGACCAGATAGAACTGTCTTGCATAGAGTAGCTTACTCTCAGTGGACAACAATGGAAGGTGTATTTGAAATCTTCACCCTACCCGGTCCCGATACCTCGAACCGGACAGCCTTCGCAGTAAAACACACTGGCCATAGTTAGTGGGCCTCTATAATTACCCTAAGAATACAGTTTTTTCGACATAGCTAGCCAGTTATCAAGTCGGTAGAACTCGATGTCGTCCATCCATTTTAATCAACAATACTGAGCTCCCTCAAGCGTGTCTTTGCAAATTCATCCTTGTAAGTGTTCCATATCCTGCATTGACAATGACTGAGCTCGACACAGACAACAAAGGGGACATATAATACCCACCTGGTCAATTCCTCAATATACATCCGTTGCACTCTTTCGACCTCCTCCAACGACGGTTTTTCGCAGCGTTGAACATGAATCGGTCGGCCGACTGTTCAGAATTGAGAACTCCTGATAAATTCACATATTAGCAAAAGCACTCACTAACTGACACAATCCGTCGTCGGTACGGCATTAGGCCCAAGTTATCTGCAGCAGAGATGAAGGGAAGGCCACCAGTCGAGTGAGTTGTAACTCACAATTCAGCAGACCACGTCCATGGAAAAGCGGAAGAGTGAACCCAAACATGCTCTGGAATTTCTTCTGCAGAGCATATATCGTGGTACCTTTCTCGTTTGGCATTTGATTATATATCTAACGAATAAACGTTGTAGAACAATGCACAGGAACGAAAGAGGGCGCCACCTACATCATTCTCACCGAACGAGAACACAGGCACAAGGTCCGCTCTGGATAAATATATCAATGACATTTTCTATCAAACCCTGTATTAACTC
The DNA here is from genome assembly GCA_016800925.1 of Suillus spraguei. Taxonomy (NCBI): domain Eukaryota; kingdom Fungi; phylum Basidiomycota; class Agaricomycetes; order Boletales; family Suillaceae; genus Suillus; species Suillus spraguei. The sequence goes on along the minus strand of JABCPU010000051.1, from coordinate 28,773 downwards.
ACCCGTGCTGGATCGCGACCTTGATGAAACCTAATCTAGAGTTCATTTGTCATGCGCCAGTTCCTTATGTTACTGTATCGGGGCTTACCTGCGCTTCAACGTTAAATCGGCCGTACCAGGTCTTGCGCTCAAACTCTCAGCAGCACCTCCGACTACGATAGTGATCGCCTGACCTGGGCCGCTGGAGAGAATGTTAGAGCAAGACTTCCGCGAGACGCTGCTGATCCCAAGAGCCATGATAACTTCGCGATATAAAGGAATGTGGAAGTTATTAGTGAGGGTGAGTAAGTGTGGTTTAATACCGGGAAAAGCTTTGGAGAAGCCGGTGGCTGGTAGGATACAATACATTTGAGACATTGATGTTATGGGAAAGTAAAACACTCGCCTTCGGTGGCGAAGGTAGCGAGTGCGCCCCTGGTAGATTTGTCATAAGTATGCAAGGATACATGAGAGAATGAAGTCTTACATCCCAATTATACCTGTTGAATTCGCAAAATGAGTGATGCTTAGAACTGAAGGGAAACGAGACTACCATGGGGATGGTACCCGAACACGTATGGGCGGTCAGCGGGTAGATCGCATTCCTATATTGAGCACATGATTAAAAATTCCAGGCGCAAAATAGCTCACACCACTGCCGTACCTTCAGGAGCCTAGATAATCACATAAACGGCTGTGTTCATAAAATACGAAGAACCACACTTACGATGCAGGGTAATATTCTGCAAAATACTGCCAGATCTTCAAGGACCGGAACCATGGAGTGAGTCTGTTTCCGTGTGCTGGGCTCTTGTCTATACAGAAAATCCAGATGAGGTACATGACCAAGAATGGCCATAGCGCTGGTATAGAGCTTTGGCGAATCAATTTTAGCAATTAACAAGTATATTGTAAAATCGCAACACGTACCAGAGCATTAGGAACGCAAAACAAGACATCACTAACAACACCGACCACACGGCAACGACCATCATCTGCAGTCTCCTCTTCCGTGGTATCTTAGTTGGCACGAAGCTAGATAGCATATAAAGCCCAATTAAAGTCGTGGAATACCATAATAAAATCAGCCAGTGACATAAACAAACTATCTGATACGCACTCGATGCTCGCATGAAGGGCGGCTACAGGACGCAAGGGTGCGCCGGTTAACTTCGTCAATCGCCCTCTAAGTGAAGATGCGGAAATAGTTCTTGAGAAGGCTGTCAGGTCATGGCCTTTGTCCATCCCGGCTAGTCCAAGATTTATTGGGTTCGGTGTTCAGAGGGCGACTGAATCTGTCTGTGTCTTGTTCTAGTTACTTAGTTAAGATGCGGTCAACTGCTTCCGTCACTCTTCTTATGTTCACGTGACCAGATATACCGCTTCTTGAAAATGTACTACTTCCATCATCATGATCAATGCTATGCCATTCGAGTTGTTGTGGCGCTTGAGCACTCCGTGAAAAATCTGTGGCAATAGATTGTCTGGTCTTTAATATTTGACATTGGACAATTGCTCATCGTATCAAATCGAATCAATAGGCAGTGGACACCAACAACCAGCCACCGACTGGCAGTACTCAGTATTTCTTAGCCCCCGTGTACTTGAAGCACCTGAGTTCGCGCATAACATTCAATGGCGAGTAATTAGGTCAGGAAGTGGGTTCGTTAGGCTTGAACAATGTGAGCACTATGCCGATTATTCACCAATTGCACCAATAATTATCTAATGCCATCTTGATAGTGACAAGAACTCCAGACTTTTGGACGTTTGAAGCTGTGCTCCAATGATACTGAGTCGACAGTTTGGCCACTTTGTTGTGGGCATAGAGTAGAGTCTATCAGCTCATACGAGGGAGTTGGATCTCATTCATCAAATTGCCAACTAAATTATCCGACATTTGATTTACTACACGCTTTCGCCATTCAATGAGTTATCGTGACCATCAAAGCTAATCTCCCGGATATGCAAGTTTGTGGCTCAATATCAACGTTCAACTTTCAACTATCAATGGTCAATCTTTTATCCATAGCATCGTTCCTCTGCAGCACTCATACAACTAAGTTGGGTCAGAAAGCGCCGACGAGCAAACAAAACATCGTAAGTGCCAAGTCGTAAGTAACCGTGTTCATTAATTAATATCACTATCGATCATTTCCGATGGCCAGCGCCTGGTCGACAAGATCACCCATTCCGTGAACATACATAAGGGACTTGAACCTGCCGTCTCTCCATCAGTAAATCACTTTGCCTCTGTGGGCTCTGTACAGCTCTGTACAGAAGGGACCAAGCTGTGACCAGCCATTTTTTGGTGGTGGGAAAAAAGGTATTTTACTGATGTCGCTTACCAACTGAACTCTTATCCCAAATTTAAATTTTTATACACACACTTCCACCATTCGATGAATTATTACCCCCACCAAAGCTACGATCTCCTATGCTGTTGACCAGGATATGCCGAAGATGGAGGGAAGTTGCTGTGGGCACGCCAAGTTTATAGTGCAGACTGTCTAGTGGGTTTATGAGTTCCAACCCAGGTATAGACAGCGAGAAGCCTTGTGCTACAACACATGGCTCAAGCGATCGCAAGGACTTCCACTGTCGCTGGCACTCATATCTTGTACAGATCCCCTGATCGGCCTTCTTCAGCCTTACACGAGTCAAATCTCATCTCTTCATATCGTTGACTACGCCGCCACACGTGACCTTTTGTCAGGTGACCTCCCAGCACTTCAGGTGCTTATCGTAGATGGGATCCGTCAAATCGAGAAGAGTGTTATGGCACAATTTATCCCGAACCACTCATTCACCCTACGCAGTCTCAAAGTCAATGGACTGATGGTCAAATTCTGCCCGGAAGACTTCCGACCCCTTCAAGAATTCTAGATGGCCCCACCTCACACATGTTGAGATTACTGTTAGCGAACAAAGCAAACCCTTCAGATTACTGCAGCAGGTTCCCAACCTCTCTTCAGCCAGAATTATCATAGCTTCAGAAGATGCTATGTACCCCTTGCCGGTAGAGCCATGCACGCACACAAAACTTCAAGCTTTGTACATCGAATCTTACAAATCACTCTCATCACTCCCCAACCTGCTTGATACCCTGTCACTCCCAAATTTGCACGATTTTATGGTTAGCTCTGTATGGACCCGCTGGCCTCACGAAGAGTTTAAAGCATTTTTATTACGGTCAAAGTGTCCTCTGGAGTTCCTGAAATTTGGTGATCAATTGACGACACCTTCACAATTAGACAAGCAGCGAGTTGAATACACTGCTCTCATTCCTTCTCTTGAAGCAGTAGTAGATCCAGTTTTGTCATTTGTTTTCGGTGGATCTAGTAGTTTTCGGGTACAGATCGCGATAGTATGCATATTTGTCGTCCATGAATTTTGCTTGCTTGCGCGTTACGAGACTTTTTATCGTGTCTTGAAATGAAGTAAGATCATTCTGATCGAGTTGTCCAGCGGGCGAGTAAGACTCCCTGCAAACAGTTCCATTAGTCCTCGTGTGCTTACTGATATTCAGTCCGTCGTGCTAGCCCACCCCGAATAAATGTGCATTTCCACACGACAAATACAAGTGTTCTTGCTCGACAATATAATTCACATAAAAATCCATCCATTACATTAATATGACTACCTAAAGATTACTTATCTCAAGGATATAAGGTACCCGCCTATTTTGTGGTGGTTGCCGGCGCAACTGTTGTACCAAGAGAAGAACTGCTTGTGATAGTGTTGCTCACGGTCGAAGCGCTAGAGCGGGAATTAGCGATTACCGAAGCGATTGCAGCTGCGTTCATCCGACTGGGTGTTACAGATGTCGAGGAGGGAGAGGAGGGAGAGGAGGAAGGGACGGCGGAGAAGATGGAGTGATGGACGCAGAAGACAGTGATTCTGTATCTGGGACGAATTCAATTTCTAGTGAGCCCCTCACGGGCTGCGAGGTCGATGTCGCTTGACTGGTAGTTGCCGAGCCCGTGGAGATTGCTTGAAAAAATGACGACCCTGGGTTTGGAGCGACTATAGCTGCATGAACAGATGGAGAGGGTGGCGTCGATGACGATGTCACTTGATTGGTAGTCACCGGGCCCATAGAGGTTGCCTGAGACGATGACAACCCCGGGCTTGAAGCGACAATGGCAGTATGGACGGAAGAAGAGGGTGGTGTCAATGTCAACGTAGCTTGGGTGGCTGCGGGGCCCGTAGAAGTTGCCTGCGAAGAAGACGACCCCGCGCTTGAAGCCGCTGCAGCAGCGTGGACAGCAGGAGAGGGTGTCGGTGTCGAATTGCATGCTGCTGGCATTGACGAGCACGACGAAGGTGACATGGTAGTTACAGCGACAGCGGCCATAGGGCTTCCAGCAGCGGATGATGAAGATGGAGACGGGGTTGCAGTAGTGGTGTAGACAACTGTCGTAATAATTGTTGTTGTTACCACATCGTCCGCGCCCGAGTCAGCAGCATTAGTTGAAGGTGGAGGGGCAGAGACCACAAGATCAGAAGGCCGGAACACAAGAGTCACGTTCTGTGCTTCCGGTGCAGACGAGGAAGTGGTAGGCCGAGGTGCAGACGTGGAGCTAGATCCGGCAGATGACATCGTGTTGGAGCCAGTGGTGGAAGAAGTCGTAGTGTCCCGCTCAACAAACATCGCATGCGAGGAAGTGCTGCCGTCGCCGTTCGTCCACACGGGCTTGATGACACCAGTAAAAGGATTGTACTCGAAGATCTGGCTTTTGTGTGGATCCGCGGTTAATATGGTGTAGTCGACGATAGGCGCCATGCCGTTGGTATATGAGTAATCCAGGTTTTTGACGTCGTTTTCGGATTCCGATGGACGGCAAATCTCCATCATCATCGGCTCAGGTCCAGATGGGTTCGGGTCAAAAGTCGCACAGTAGAGGGAATTGGAGATGTTGGTTTGAACCATGACGTGCTTTGTCACATTTGCTATAAGGATATTTGAGTGCGGCAACAAAAAACACAGCGGGATAAATACAAGGGTCGTTGAATGAGCTATCATTAGCATCAACCAAGTAGAACTGCGTCGCGTTTGTGCTTGACGCATTGAGAGGGAAGGAGCCATTATTAGTATGACTACTAGTCGAGTTGTTCGACGTAGTATTGGTGGAGTTATATGTCGAAGAATCGAGGGCAAGAGATGCGAGGTGCCGGCCTTGCTCTCCGCTCTGGAAGTATGATTACAAGAGCACAGAAGTAGGGGGGAAAGCTCCATACCACAATGTCAATGACCCCGGAAACAGAACTAAAAGTACCGCGACGACCTAGCCTTCGTTTTGAAGGGCGCGTGGAGGCTGCTCCCCTGGATACTAGATAGTTATTTCCACCTGTACCATGGACGAGAGCAGACGAGCGACGAGAGAGAGGAGTAGGACGACGTGAGGATGCATCGCGCTGCGAGAAAGGTGGATGAACACCATCGTTGTGAACATGAGCAAAGTTAAGATCCGAAATTCCGGCCAGCGGGTTCAATGGGTCGGAATCGGAAAACCTGAAGAACCTCTGCAATATTGGTGGGTGTCAGGAGACGTCAGCGAAAGACAAACTAACTTACCGAGCTAGGAGTATGGAAGATCGACTTTCCTTTGGCCGCGGAGGATTTGTCGGGAAAGTGTCCAGCAGTCAGCCTTGGAGGTGGAAAGATAGTGCGGGGATTATTAGCCTCGTACGCGGTGGCAACCCGGTTGCCACTGGGATGGCTTGCAATATATGCAGCGTCGGCAGGGGGTGGAAACATGATAGTGATGATCGTACAGATACTTGTGAAAGCGACGAACTGAGATGTGAAGCGCATGATGAAAATTGCGTATAAGGAGAGGATACGACCTGTTACAGCGTTAAGAGAAATAAGAAGGAAAGATAAATCTGAGGAATACGATGCCTGTCGCAAGCCTGTGTGCAACAAATCACCAGGATCTGTGCGGTAGGAAAATGAGATGGAAAACATGAATATTTCGAAGACGTCGAGACTTTATACCCTGCAGGAAAAGGATACATGTGAAACATCCAAGGCAATCCTCCACGCAAGAAGCGCGTATGCGAAACCGGCCTAAATTGAGATCGACAGGCTTGGCGTACTGGCTTGCAATGGGAACCGATGGTCTTGTTTACTATGATATGACAAGTTGGGCGCACATCTGGAACCGTTATTTGCATTCCAACTGGATGGATCATCAGAGCTTCCATAAACTGCTCGTACTATCATCAATACCATCAGCTTAAAGTTAGGATGAGTCGATTAACGTGTCATAGAACTACGGAATAACTTATCTTTGCGACATGCCTGACACATGGGATTATGAATGAGCTGTACATGCATGTACAGTAGGCTCACACCTACTAAGCCACCTTAGTTTTCACTTTTTCAGCCGAGCTACTTATATAAGCTGGAACCATAAGCTATTTAGCAACGGCTACAACCGGCAATAAACCGGAGCTATGGCAACACTAGTACTACTAACACCACTCATCACAAACTCAAAATACCATTTATATTTACGACAGATTAGCGGGAGTAAGCCCCCCGTATATAGGGCTATGTCTAACATAGGGTCGACCGTCTACGACACCAAAGAACAATAAATAGTATTTTTTTTTCAAAAAAAAAAAGATGCGAATGCTATGCCATAACGTCGATGACTTTAGACCTACGCTGCGAGTCAACCATCCGTACAAATCCGTATGCTGCCTTGCGTCGGAAAAACGATCCCGTATATATTAGGAAATTCCACATTAGTTGGTGATGGCATCAGTGAACGGGGTTGTGGCAAAACCGACCCCCAAGTCGTCATTTAACACAGTGTAGAATCGCTGCATAAATAGGTAGCCAGCAATAAAGCCAAACCCACGGTGAGTGGCCCTGCCCAGGTTCTTCATAATGAGATATATGCCATCGATCTCACCACCACGAAGCTTCTGGTTGAGAGAACGAGGCCATATTTGGGCATTAGGGACGAGAGTGAGCGTTTGCTGTGCAAAATGCTGAACAAGGGGTGTGAGGGCTGACAGAATTGACATACCTGGCTCATATGGAAATTCAACGGCTGTAGGTCATTGTACCTGTCAAGGGTAATACGGAGCAGACCAGTCGGCTCATCGAAAGTAGCGCCGGTTGCAATCCGGTACCTGCGATAGGCATCTATCGAACGCTGATTAGACCATTATTACTCGCTGCACTCTAAATACACACAGGGGGCAATTTTAATGAAGCTGCTCCCAGAATCGATGATACCAGCAACTTCGTCCAAGATGTCCGTATCGCCGTAAGTGATGCTCTGATCAATACCCCAGAAGTTCGCTGAGGGGGTGATTTCGGTGATAGGACTGAAACAACGTAATTACTAAGAGTCTGGGTTGATCTAGGAGCTGAGGTCGCTTACATGTATACAATGTTACTAGTGATCTTGGTATAGTCAATGTCACCAAAGGAGAGCTCTCCAACATCGGTGTCTGGATTCCCAGTGGTGGGCCGGAAAAAGATACCAACAATGTGATGATCAATGACGCCTGCCTTAACCAGGCAGTCAGTGAAAGTCGGGTACCTGTCATCCGGGCTATCTGTCAGGGTTTTGACTGTCAAATCTTGAGGCCCGAGGCCAAGGATGCCGTCATATCTGATGTTGCTCCAAGTAGAAGCAACAGCGAGGTCGTAGTTGGGGATGGTGAGCCCACCACCGAGAGTGACGGTATCTCGGAAGATAGTTCCTATAGATAATTGTAGGTATTTTCAACTTATGATATTGTTGTATGTTATACCAGAGAAGGAGAGAATACGACCCCCCGTAACACCGTAGGTTACCCCTACACGCTGTCCGGTGTCGACGCCGGTTTGCCCGTATGGAGTCTTGGCGCCAATCCATGTGGTCGCGCTACCGGTGTCGACAAGCAAATTGTCTTCAGTAATATATTAGTATTTGCATATTCTCTCAGTGATGAACTAACAGGTCCTGGGGGGGATGCCAACGCTAAGTGCTGCGGTATATTTACAACTCCTGGTAAATAGCATAGAAATGCTTTCAGCACGTCGGCCATGCGTATGGTAGTCCTTGATGGCCGCCACACGAGCTTTGTCCTCTTGCACGAGGTCGATAGTATCATTGGATAAGTTCAGTTTCCTGGTAAGAGCGAGGGTGATGGTGGAATTGCGAACTTCAACGGGCGATCCCGTGATTGACAAAGCCAGGAGAAGGGTCAACAAGAACGTAGTGAAGAACATGGCTCATTGGAAGTAATATCATACTCAGTAGTCCATTATAATATCCTTCAAGTTATGTGCCAGCGAACGCAATGAATGTGACACGTACTCCCTCGAAAAAGCAATAATGAGGTAGTTCACATCCGAGTCAGATCATGACTCGTGCAAGAATTCGACCTCTCGATAAAATGTGGTAAGAGACACCTCACGCTCATTTCAATAGAGATGCCACCTATCATGAATACACTCCCCATGTTAGTGTAGCAAGCGTTGATGAGCGCTGAGGAGAGCGGTTGCAATGTCCATATTGCTTTGTCAGACGCAAATGACAATGACACGTAAAATCTTCGCCCGTTACGTCGCATTAATGACGCGGCGTTGATCATGACATCAGGAAAACCTACACTACCAAAGGCCTGGTCAATTCTAGCAGACCCTCGTAGCGGAGGTAACGTCTCGCGGATGGTGGGATGTTCCTCTTGACCCTCCATACAGCAACCTCACAGCAACCTCTCCAGATGACCTCTCCAGATGGTGTCACCGTGCAATGAGCTCCACCATGATACCATCTCCGTATGTTTCCTGTGATGTTGAGGAGTACTATGACAGATGTCCTTATAACCCTGGTTTATATGTTTTACTCTCGATATTTTCTTAGCACAGTTTAAAGGTTTTTCTTCGCTCTTTCCCACTGATGCGAACCAGGCATGATTCAGATATAACAAGATGCATTGACTAATACGACAGTAGACACAAAAACACAATAAATATGTCAATGTGGTGAGGAAAGCAGCAACAACAGTCAGGTACGCAGGCTCGTTATGTAGTTACATGACAATATAGGACTCAATATATGCATGGTAGAGCGAGTTGATCTTGGCCAACAAGTCATGCCAGTCTAAGGGGCTCGTCCTCCTTCCTCCGGGTTCTTAGGATACTCATTGGGGTACTCGCGTCCGTACCAATGCTGATATCTCCCTCCTGAGCCGAAATATAGACTGCTTGGAGGGTGCCAATAGGTCTTGACATATCCATCGTAGCCATCCTGAGAGTCACAGTATGGAGCATCATGATATCTGCTGTTGTGGTACAGAGGCTGAGGACCATGTGAGGGCTGAGGGGGGTAAGGAATGCAAGGATCGTGGTAATATTCAGATGGCAGGTACCGAGGTGCAGTTGGCATCTCAGACTCGACACGCCGATCATAGTGTGATCGTGGTATCTCCATGACAGGTTCACTGCGCCCATGGTGAGCCGCTAAAGCTGGTGGAAGTTCTGTGTCAAGTCTCCGGTGTTCTTGAACCCCCGACAGAGCAGGCAGGCCTTGCATTGCCACAGGCTGCAGGGCTGAAGGACGCACAATAGGTGACTCAGCTGCAGGTGCAAGAGATTGCACACGCTGCAAGGATGGAGGTTGTGCAGAATCTGCACACTGCTGGGATGGAGGTTGTGCAGAATCTGCATGCTGCTGGGATGGAGGTTGTGTAGATCCCGCAAGCTGCAAGGATGAAGGTTCTACAACGGATGACTTGGGTGCAGGCACTAGAGATTCTGCATGCATGAAGTTACTGGGAATCAAGTCTGCCGAACCACAACGAGTGGGCGAGAGTGAGGATGGTGACAAAGGGCGCGTAGCAAGCCTGTTAATGGCATCAGCATTGAAGTGAATATATTCTGTCACTTTGTTGAGATCTGCATCATTGGGAGAGTTGGTATCACTGTAATCCACGAGGAGATTGACTGCAGTCGCAGGACACTCTAAGAATTGCATTTAGTTAGAATCACAATGATGCAACCCAACACACGATACCTTGGCCTGCTGGACCATCATGCAAGTGTCTTTCAGGTTGGACTGTAGAGTATGTCAGTAACAGTCAGAGAAAAGAAAAGGAGAAAAATACATTGCACGGCCATGTCTGGAACCTGTTCATCACCGGAGGACTCAGCAGTCTCCCGCAAGACTCTCTTTTCAGCTGGCCCCTTGCCCTTAGGCCTTGCAGGTGCCTTGCTCTTCATCTTCTTCGCTGGGATTGTCTTCTCCACAGGCATGACAGAGGGTGAGACCTTCTTCTTGGGTGCTCGCAAGGTGCCTTCTGAGTTTGCCTTCCGTTTCTTGGAGGATTCATCATCTTCGTAATTGAAGTCATGGTTTGCATCGACATCCAGGTCCTCTGAACCCAATCAAGCATCACTGGACAGTAAGGGAACTGGCCTTCTTTTCAACCTTCTTTTCAACCTTCTTCTGGCCTGCTGGGTGCTGGATGACTTTGAATTCACGGGAGGGGGGAGGCTAGACAACTTTGAACTTGTGGGAGGGGGGAGGTTTAACAGGAAGCTGGATGACTTTGAACTCACAGGAGGGGGGAGGTTTAACAGGAGGCTGGACAGGAGAGACATTCAGGTCCGAATTGTTGGCTGTTACGAACTGAGGTGGCGTCACCAGCGACAGTGAAAAGACACAGACGGTCTGCTGGGAAGTTCTACAATGTCCAAAGAAGGACAAGGTGAAAGTACAAGGAATGCGTTCCAAGTACGATCAAGGGTTTGGCCTCAAAGACAAGTCTAAGAGGTTCTACGAGAATAGAGACTAAGGCTAAGGAGTGCTTAGACTTAGAGACAATTCAAGATGACTTAGGTTGGAGACCTAAGCGAAGGAGATTCCAGGTAAATGTCATATACCGTACATTCAGGTCTAGATCAAATCCAATCCATGGACATCCAGACACCCAACCTTCACATATCGATCCACCCATCCACTCCAATCCATATCCATCCGTGTCCATATCCGATCCGTGTCCATATCCAATCCGTGTCCTTATCCGATCCGAGTTCATATCCGAACTATTCCCGCGCACCTGCGCATTACCCCTTTTAGAATATACCTGTGTCTCCGGCTTCTGGGTATCTCTGTGCTTCTGGTTCTCGGTGATCTCTGCCTCCGTCTTGATAAAGTATTTCGTACAGCTTCATCTCCGAGTTCATAGCCTTATGTCCGCTGTACTTACTAATGTGTTTCCGTATGCTTCAGACATAGCCTCGGACTATCCGTACTTACCCTCCGGCATGCTCCTACAGTATATAAACTTGTAGTACAACTCCTGCAGACCTTAGTCTGATTCATTGTTCCTACTTCTGTATATTCCTTTGATTACTCTGTATCCTGTTATCATGTCTATATAACTCCGTCTCCATTCTGGCACTTGGGCTCCGGCCCTTGTAAGCTTCCAACTCAGGCCTATGGGATTACTCCCTAGGCCGGAGCTTTGATCCTATGTTCTATAATCTGTTCAGACTTCGTCCATCTCTGTCTATCATCTGTTTCACCTCCGACTCTACCTTTGGTAGTCTTATACTGTCTGTTTCTATTCCGGACCTTGTCCGGAGTAGTCTATACTATCTCTACACCATATCCGGACCTACTCCTCTCTAGTAGCCAACACTTCCTCTAAGATCCACAGAGCTACGCTCATCCGATCGTCCGATCATCCGCTCTCCGCTCGTCCGCTCGTCCACTCGTCCGCTCGTCCGCTCGTCCGCTCGTCCGCTCGTCCGCTCGTCCGCTCGTCCGCTCGTCCGCTCGTCCGCTCGTCCCGCTCGTCCGCTCGTCCGCTCGTCCGCTCGTCCGCTCGTCCGCTCGTCCCGCTCGTCCGCTCGTCCGCTCCTCCGCTCGTCCGCTCGTCCGCTCCCTCCGCTCGTCCGCTCGTCCGCTCGTCCGCTCGTCCCTCCTCCGCTCCTCCGATCATCCGCTCCTCCGCTCCTCCGAGCTCCGGACCTTCGGACCCCTAGTCCTTCGGATCCATCCTATCCTATCCTCTGACATCTATGGATCATCTTTCCCTCCGGAGCTCTGCTCCTATCCTGCCCTGGACTTTGTCCAGCGGTCCATCCTTCATCTGCTCTACTTGGAACTTGTTCCAGTAGTGTTACCATTACTCCCTACCTTCCGGAAATAGTTCCGGCGCATTCCCGCGCTCATCCGGAAGTCCATCGGAGCTCTGTCGAGCTATCCTGCCTTAGAGTTCATCCGGACCCTCCATCCGGACTCCACCAGAACTCTCCCTTGGACTTCATCCGAAATTAAGGGCACATACTCGGGTAAGGGGCACAGCGTACGAGCTGAGGCCAAGCCCCTTTGACTTACAACCCTCCGGTACAACCCCATGTAAGACCAGGACTTCTTGCTAATCTCCGGTTTTGCATGGTCGTAACAGTAAAACCCAGTAAGATTAAAGTAAAGAATCTACTACAAGTACAACATGCTTAAATAGACCAATATGTGCGCATGGACCAAGAGAGACATGAGAATGTAAGTGCGTATCCTAATAAGGAAGGCAACTATAGTACAGATGCGTTGAGCATATGAGTCAGAGTCATGTGACATGATATACAAGTAAGGAAACAGAGAGAAAATGAATAGGGGCACGTACAATTGTAACATTGGCAGCCTCATCCTCAGAAAGTGATAACATGGAAGGAGGCAGCGTTGGTGCTTTCTGTGAGGATTTACCTTTGTAGCTCTTAGAAGTAGCCAAACTTTGCTTCAGGCGAGAAGGACCCTTGCAATCTGATTGGCCATTTGTGAAAAGGCAACATCCTGCCAGATGCATGGAGTCCACTGCAGGAGGTGCACCCACCAGTATTGGAACTTCAGATGTCACCAATTTAGCTGCACAAAATGATCAGTATTAAGATCAAAGACAATCACAACAAACATACATTTATTAGCCTCAGAAACCTTTTTGATGCTCATACTCCCTGCCTGCAATGCCGCAACGATAATGCTAATCTCCTTGAGAGTCAAGTTTGCGATTCCTTTATTGGCATTGGAATGAATCTCGCTGGGGAGGAGAACATCTTCTGGATATCCCTTAATGACCAATGACATATGCGTGAGCGCTGATGGTAGTGTTTTCCATGGAAAAATCTTGAGGGACGATAGTTTGCAGTTGTGTTGCTCTGTTCCTCCCTGTTAACATACAGTCGATAAAACACAACATGCCAAACATACTGATTTGATGACATATCTCGTCCTTGATCCACTTTGATCCATTCTTGGGAATGTCGACGAGCTCTGCGGGGGGGTCTACATGGGTATTACCCTGCACAATCATTACTTCATCCTGGAAGGCTTCATCAAACACAGTCAGAGATGCAATGTTACTAATGTTCACACAAGAACTCAGAGGATGATCCACAAAAATTGCAAGAGCACTTACTATACTTGTGCTTTCAAATGACTGATGATAGTATCTTTGTCTGCCTTGCAGCATGACAACCAAAACTACAAAACATATGAGATAATGGATAAGTCGCCTTAAAATGTACATACACCATTAGCTCCAGATGTTGTATGAGCCATACCCAAAGACCTGTCCTGATTGACTACTTTACCGCAGGCTACAAGTGCCGCCTCGAAGCCAAAATGAGCTGATCCAATATCCATCTGTATGCCTTCAGAAACATAGCAGTCAGATAACGAAATCTGACTTACTAAACCAGAGAGTTTCTTGGTGAATTTTTGGAACTCCTGTCCCTGTGCAGAAACCGTCTGAGGTCCACCAAGGAACAATGAACTCTCTCCATAAATCTCAAGGATATCCTGCCAGTCGTTTGGGAATGATTTTTTGAATGCATCATAGCACTTGGAGTGCACATTGGTGCCTTCACATGACAATATCAGAATAGTGACATCGGTGGAAGACAGAAATCCTCACTTGGCATCCCAGGAGCCTCTGGAGTCTCCTCCCCAAGCCTGCTAAGTTCTTGCTTGATGTTATTCTTGAAATAGTGAGCATATGCATTCCAGTGGTTCATATTATTGACGGTGCGTGCATGACTCTTATTCCACAATGAAATAATTTGGGAGGAGGGGATTGACGTCTGGTGGCTGAGTTCATTGATGATGGATTCCAGCCTTACAAAGCCCTCCTGGAGGGCAGCATTTGTCTCATCATTCCTTTGGCCTCTCACAAAGGAAGGGCCAACATCACCCTCATCCATGGCAGCGTCCATGACAGCATCCTCAGCAAAAGGGGCAAAAGGAGCCAAAACAAACATATCCCAGTCCCCAGGGCCTGCAGGCATGTACCAGTCCCCGAGGCCTGTGGGTGTTGGAGGGATGATGTGCGTCATAGGGATAGTGAGTTTCATTGCAGATGATCCGGGGATAGTGTCATTACATTCAGAGATGGTATTGCCAAGGTTATCAAACCTGCCATTGACCATGCCCATGAAGTTGTATGATTTTGGCTTGAATGCTGCTGAAGGTTTTGCCAATATATTGGCCTGTGGAGGCTCAGGGAGTTCCCGACGAGGTTGTTGGTCAGCCATGGAGGCAAGAGGCTCATAAAAAACATCGGCCGATGTTGTCTGAAGCTGTGTGCTGCGGCTAACACCCAGGCTGTGTGCATGGGGGATTACAGGGGCGATCACAGGGAAAAAGGAGGGGGAGTGATTGATTGCTGGCGAGGCTGCACGCCTGACTGGTTGTGAGCCTCAGTGGGCAAAAGGCCAGGTCCCGCGTCATCATCAGGTGATGGTTCACTATTAATCAGTCTTGCCCGATGTACAGATGCCTCCTTAACTAGACCTACATCACGGTCGGTAGCCTTAAGGGTACCACAGAGTCTAGTTGGGGTGGGCACCATTGGCGGAGTCTGTTGGCGCCTGCCTCCACCAATTTGCTCATGAAGAATTTCTCCTTCGCTATCAGCGGGCTCTGGGAATGGTGAGGAGGTTGAATAGTCAGGAGGCGGAGACTCCTGTATTTTAGTGGCCGACTTTTGGGTCATAGCTAGAAGGAAGAATTAGTGTTCTGATGAATACATTTACTGCATTATCTCACTTGTGCAAATAGATGGTCACACTGTTTAACGAGGTTGGGAAAGTGGGAAAGTATGTTTGAACTGAGGAGATCAGGCGAAGGGTGAGACACTCCATCTCCATGTAAAAAATGCCTAGGAGCTGAAAAGGTGTGATGAAGAGATTCACTGTTTGAAGACAGAAGTCAGGAGCTCCATGATCTGTGAGAACAGATTTGTTTAACTCACACATTGTAGTCCAGAGGCAAGCATGAACATCATTAGAGCCTCTCCAGATGTACATGTTCCCAGGAGCTGAAAAGGTGTGATGAAGAGATTTGCTGTTTGAAGACAGAAGTCAGGAACTTTGTGATCTGCGAGAACAGATTTGTTTAACTCACACATTGTAGTCCAGAGGCAGGCAGGAACATCGTCAGAGCCTCTCCAGATGTTCATGAATGTCATGGAGTCAAGATCAAGTTATATACATACAAGTTATACATATACGCTAATGCAAAATATGAGCCTGTTCAACACTCTTTGTAGTTCTGGTACAAGAATCCCTTGAGAAAATGAACTACTGCTAACTTGGCATCTCCATCACTGAGTGCGTGATAGTAGATGTCTTCCACCATGGCAATTGTGTCGCTCATTCCCCCCAGCAAACTTGGTCTGCAGTGCGCCACTCATCGCAAACCCCGCACAGTTGAAGAATGCCATCTTGCCCTCGAGTAGCCCTCTCAAGGAAGTCCTCGATACTTGACATGGCATGTTTAAAATTTTCTCTATCCCTGTGACCTCCAGGAGTGTCTGGGATAGATTTTGTGTATTCAAGGGAGACGCCCAAGGTGAATGTTTGTGGCGATCGAACATGTAGTATGAAGTCGTCCTTGGCATATTTGACCACAGCAATGCAATCAGCCAATGTCTCTCTAATAACAATATTATAAACGCGTTCAAGACAATAAGATTTGATTTAGCACTTGCAACAATTCTTGGTAATCATCTGAATCACCATTTGTGAGCTTGTTATTGCTGTCATCATCGTCCCCTTGACAGTTTTTGTTGGTGTGGTATCTCTCCCTCCTTTTTGCAAGAATCACATCACAGCACCTGTATCTTTGTTCAGAATTGGGGGTATCGGGGCTAACTGAAAAAAATGTTACATACCTGGCATAGTACCAGGACATAATGTAACTAACAGTGTGAGAGTTTGTGAAGCAATGGAGAGATATGAGCACCTGCATGAAGGTACAGTCAAGTCTCTCAGTATCCATTGTAAGATCCACATGGTGGAAGTTCTGTTGAGATTACCTAGGAAGATCCACATGACTGGAAGTTGAAGATCCATTACGTATCCTGAGTCACAGCTGGAAGGAGGAATTAGTGTTCTATCTAGACTTGTAGTGGCGGGTGATGGAGTTCTACATATAACTTAATTTAGTGATGTGTGGGCCTGACCCAAATCAATATCAGACTCCTTGGAGTGTTCGAGAAGCGCAGCAGAGGGCTTGATTTTGTGCGCATATCAGCCAGTCTGTCATATACCGTACATTCAGGTCTAGATCAAATCCAATCCATGGACATCCAGACACCCAACCTACACATATCTGATCCACCCATCCAATCCAGTTCACATATCCGGTCCACCCATCCACTCCAATCCATATCCATCCGTGTCCATATCCGATCCATGTCCATATCCGATCCGTGTCCATATCCGATCCGTGTCCATATCCGATCCGTGTCCATATCCGATCCGAGTTCATATCCGAACTATTCCCGCGCACCTGCGCATTACCCCTTTTAGAATATACCTGTGTCTCCAGCTTCTGGGTATCTCTGTGCTTCCAGTTCTCGGTGATCTCTGCCTCCGTCTTGATAAGTATTTCGTACGAGCTTCATCTCCGAGTTCATAGCCTTATGTCCTGCTGTACTTACTAATGTGTTTCCGTATGCTTCAGACATAGCCTCGGACTATCCGTACTTACCCTCCGGCATGCTCCTACAGTATATAAACTTGTAGTACAACTCCTGCAGACCTTAGTCTGATTCATTGTTCCTACTTCTGTATATTCCTTTGATTACTCTGTATCCTGTTATCATGTCTATATAACTCCATCTCCGTTCTTGCACTTGGGCTCCGGCCCTTGTAAGCTTCTGACTCAGGCCTATGGGATCACTCCATAGGCCGGAGCTTTGATCCTATGTCATATAATCTTTTCGGACTTCGTCCATCTCCGTCTATCATCTGTTTCACCTCCGACTCTACCGTTGGTAGTCTTATACTGTCTGTTTCTATTCCGGACCTTGTCCGGAGTAGTCTATACTATCTCTACACCATATCCGGACCTACTCCTCTCTAGTAGCCAACACTTCCTCTAAGATCCACAGAGCTATGCTCATCTGATCATCTGATCCTCCGCTCCTCCGCTCCTCCGCTCCCCCGCTCCCCCCCCCCCCCCCCCCCCCTCCCCCGCCCCCCTCCTCCGCTCCTCCGAGCTCCGGACCTTCGGACCCCTAGTCCTCCAGATCAATCCTATCCTATCCTCTGACATCTATGAATCATCTTTCCCTCCGGAGCTCTGCTCCTATCCTGCCCTGGACTTTGTCCAGCGGACCATCCTTCATCTGTTCGACTTGGAACTTGTTCCAGTAGTGTTACCATTACTCCCTACCTTCCAGAAATAGTTCCGGCGCATTCCCGCACTCATCCGGAAGTCCATCGGAGCTCTGTCGAGCTATCCTGCCTTAGAGTTTGTCCAGACCCTCCATCTGGACTCCACCAGAACTCTCCCTTGGACTTCATCCGAAATTAAGGGCACATACTTGGGTAAGGGGCACAGCGTACGAGCTGAGGCCAAGCCCCTTTGACTTACAACCCTCCGGTACAACCCCATGTAAGACCAGGACTTCTTACTAATCTCTGGTTTTGCATGGTCGTAACACAGTTGAGGCTCGTCACTATCTGAAAGGACTATTTCAGCCATTAGAATTGAGGATTTGTGAGTAGGGATAGCGACATACTATTGTAGTTTTTATCCCAATAATATCATCAAGATTCATGCTGCAGATATATGATGCGACAAGTCCAAACAAGTGCAAGTGAGTACAGATGAGTCCATGGATGGACAAGCATGGATGAACAAGCACAAATGAACATGGATGAGGCAAGTACAGGAGCCCAAATGAGGGTGTCACACGTAACATGTACCGGTTAGGTAAATTTGCCGATGTAGCGAACAAAGTCACACTGTCCATGAAAGTGCTGTTTTACACAAGTTTCTCATTACTGCCTACAGCAGCTACCAAGAAAACCCCTATAGCAAGCATTACCCCTTTTTGCTTCGCCGGTACTGTTTTTGCTCCGTGGATCCTTGCCCCTTACCGAATCTCGCTACCGATGTCCTCCTGTCCATTCCATTTCCATCTGAGATCCATTGGTGCATAGCATATTTGTTTCCACCGTTACTAAAGCTACCGCAAGACTTACCTTACCTTCTGTGACACCGCTTGCTCGCTGCATGCCTCTTAGCTAAATATCTCTATCTTGCTACCATTCTCACTATGTATTCTGGCCGTTCATGGTACATGTTAAAAAGGACTCTTCGCACATTCCGGTACTTTTACTTTTCCCTCTATGGTACACATGGTACTTAGGAATTGTCACCACTACTGTCTCTAAGGAATAAAGTCTTTCGCCGAAGTCACTATCTCTTAAGAATTGTTTTACTGCTGCACACACCACCGCTCTTTACCGCTTTCCCATGCTTCATCGCTACGCTTCACCGCTTGTTTTACCACCAGTTTCCCACGCCTTACCGCAGTTTTACTGCATGCACTACCGCAGTTTTACCTCTCACACTACCGCTACTTTACCACTATCTTCCCGCGCTCTACCGCTACTTTACTGCAACTTTCCCATGGAGCAGAGGTCACCGCTAGCATCTCGCTACCTCCGATGGCAGTCTTGCACCACAGGTTGGGCATTATTGAACTATATTAACTTAGCATTCCCTTTAGGGTCAAACACTCTTGCTTTGCAAGTGAAGCAGACTAGATGGAGCACAAGACTCGCATACTAGTTTAGGCCATGGTTCATCTACAGCCCAGGCTAGATTGTATCTTTACACCGAACTGCAGGGCCTCGACTCTCCTTATGTAATACTCATAATTGAGATCTCAATTATTAGTATTACATAAGGAGAGTCGAGGCCCTGCAGTTCGGCAAATTTACCTAACTGGTACATGTTACGTGTGACACCCTCTATTACTACATTGACCACAATCCTTGGCAGCACCTTGTCCATATTGGTGACTGTCATGGATTTCATCAAATTGGATCGCACCATCAATCAGATCAAATTGCAGTGTGGATGGATGACTGAGAAGGTGCTGGAAGAATGGCAGGAGTGGCAAAGGCAGACAGTTGATAATCCTGACAGTTGGAGGGAGGGCGAAGGGATCCCTTGCATCATTGGAGGATTGACGGCACTATGTGGTAAGCGACTATATGTCTGATCCGTCTATCCAAGTGTGAAATTTCACAGGCACACTAAACAGGCCAGGGGCAAACTTCCCCTGGAAGACACTACCAACCATGCTTGCCCAGCATGGTTGTATCATCCACAACTACCCTGAGAGTACCTTTATGCCTGGCGAAAGATGCCCTGCGCTCATCAAAAGCAAGGGGATCCAGGATCTCACTCTTTCTGACCAGGTTGT
Organism: Suillus spraguei; assembly: GCA_016800925.1. Taxonomy (NCBI): domain Eukaryota; kingdom Fungi; phylum Basidiomycota; class Agaricomycetes; order Boletales; family Suillaceae; genus Suillus; species Suillus spraguei. The sequence goes on along the minus strand of JABCPU010000051.1, from coordinate 9,051 downwards.
ACTCACAGACACCTTGAGAGATAATTTGCTCACCGTCCAGCACATCGCCACTGGGAGACCCTGCCAAAGACTACTGGCTTCCCATGAGCCTGTCATCTTTGGTGAAGCACCTCCGCCTGAATCACCCCATACCCATGGGTGGTGTGCATTTGCTGATGGTAGGATTGATCAGAAGGGCCTTCCTCTTCAACAGCCATCTTCAGAGCCTTCACCTGCACCATCTGTGCCTTCTCATGGCTGTTGTCGCTCTCATTGCCTTTGTCGACAAACATCTCAAGTTCATTCTCCTGGGGCATCGCCAGAGCTGTCCCCTTCACCTCGTGATGCTCCAGAACCTTCACATGCACCATCTGCACCTTCTCAAGTTCATTCTCCTGAAGCATCACCAGAGCTGTCCCCTTCACTTTGTTGCTCTCATTGCCTTTGTCGATGAACATTTCAAGTCCATTCTCCTGAGGCACTGCCAGAGCTGTCCCCTTCACCTCGACATTCTCCAGAACCTTCACCTGCACCATCTGCGCCTTCTCATTACCCTTGTTGTTCTGATGGCCCTCATCGGCAAACATTTTGAGTTCATCCTCCCGAGGCATCCCCAGAGCTGTTCCCCTCATCTCATTGTCCGACTGCATCTCATTACCTGAAAGCCCTGGTGTTCGTTGAAGTACCACTTGTGCCTCCCTCCTGGAAGCTGAAGGCGACACAGTGGCATTCTTCACCTTTGGATGAGTCTACACTATCCGCACCTTCGGTTGAGGTCACATCATCCGCAGCAGTTGATACCACACCCTCTGCACAGAGAGCTCATCCCAGTGAACTGATCCCACAGATAGCTTGCATTAGCCAGCCTCTTAGCAGTCAACCTCTTAGCAGTCAGCATTCGGCTATTACAGAAGTTACTATTGACGAAGAACTTCAAGAAGAAGTCAATGGGCTTGTTGGGTCCCAGTGAAGGGAAGTTGCTGTAAAGATATAACCTAACCTGGCCTGTAGATAAACTACCTCCTAAGTTAGTATGTGAGTCTTGCACTCCATCTAGTCTGCTTCACTTGTGAAAACAAGAGTGTTTGACCCTAAAGGGGGATGCCTATTAGTATGGTCAAGTTCAAGTCAAACTTATGTGCGAATGAAGTGTCGTGGTCAGTGGTGATGCCACCAGAACTAGCATCGTAAGCAGCAGTACTACCATTGTCGAGATATAGTCAGAAACAGTTGTGTTGAGTGAGCGATGTCGAGCAAAAATATCAGTGGTAGTGGTAAGGTTGCAAGCGGTGCAAAGAAACCGTAAAAAAGTCCGTGGTACTTTCAGCAGTAAAGTAGCGGTGTCTTGATAACTGAGGGTCTTATATAAAAGTGTGTAAGGAATGTAATGACACCACAATTACACTGGGATAAGACTTCTTGCCAGTCCTCGATTAACACGGTCTACGACTTTTCTAGTTTTTGTGGTAGATAATGTGTGAGTTCTTGGGAGGCCCACTAAACCAATCTAGTGATTAACTTAGCTGGAGCTATCTTCAGAAATCTGCTCTTGGAAAACTGAGCCTAGGGTAGACTGTCTAGGCTGGGAACTGGGTGCACGTAGATAGGTTTGTCTAGGAAAGATCCTTCTAGACAATAAACTGGGTGTGATATAGATTGGCCTAGGAATGAACCTTCTAGGCAGTGGACTTGGGAACTTGGGTAAATTTGTCTAGGAATGAACCTTCTAGACAATAGACTTGGGCACTTGAATAGATTGGCCTAGTAATGATCCTTCTAGGCACTAGATTTGGGAACTTGGGTAGAGTTGTCTAGGAATGATCCTTCTAGACAATAGACTGGGATAGTATTCTCAAAGATATGAGAATAGAATATGTGGACCAGATAGTGGCTGGTCAAAGATATGAACTGGAGAGACGTGGTTTCTAATATAACTGACTATTTTCTTAGGTATATTGTATACCTAGCTTTGAAAATAGTATAACAATGGTCTCAAGGGAATTCTTTACCCTGCACTTGGTTTAACAATGCTTCAAAGTGACTAACTTTGCAAGCCTTGAGAAATATTTACTCCTGAAATATAGTGACAAGTGGGAGATCCTTTTTTTTTTGGGGGGGGGAGAATGGGCTCTTCTTTTATACATGTAGCATGGGAAAATAGTTATGTAAGCTAATATAGAGAGAACCAATCAAAATATTCATCCAAACTCAAAAGAATATGAATAAAAGGAAAAGGTGGAGCCATGACATCATATATGACATCATAGTGGAGCAGAACATTCTATAACATTCTATTCTGTGGAGCAGAATGTTCTAGAAGTGAAATGGAACTGTCCAGAATGAAGTGACATCAGTATGATATCATACCCTGTGGGTACAATTTTATGAAGTGTTTGGGGTGTCAAGGCATCCTAATAGTAAGAAATAGTAAGGGAAAAATGGAGAAGAAGAGACAAGAATAATAATACAATGGAAACAGGTGAAACATAGGTTGTTTTTGGTAGGTTGTTTTTTGTAGGCTTTGAACTTTTCTCTATGGTTTTCTCTAGCTAAAGTGAATAAGCCAAAGGTAAGGCTATACCTAAACCTTCAATCTTCTTCTCACATCAACTAGGTCATTATGTGATTCCCATCTCACATATGACTTTTCTTCAAACAATGCAGATTTGTGAATCAGCAGAAATGTCTGGAAGTGTTTTGAACCAAGGTATGGTACCAAGGTATGGGTTGACTAGTCTGAGAGCTAAGCTAACAGACATGGTCTTTTGTGGGTCACCTAGCAGTCATGTCCATGCATGACTCCCGTATCATGCAGGACAGCAGTCATGGTAAGATGCCGGAATGCAAGGGAACAGTGGTACAAAGGGGCAGGTGCTGATGATGACTGTAATGGCATAGGCAAGGTTGCCGGAGTTACCAAAGCATGGAAACTTAGCGAGCGGTTACCACTGGGTGCTGGCAATGCTAGCAGACTAAGCGGTGTCAGCGGTGAGTGTGGGAAAGCAGCGGTGGTTCAGTGAAGATGGCAAGGTGATCAGCGAGATAGCTGCTGTGGTGGAAATCCTTGTGTCACTCAAAGACAACTTTCTAGTGAGATTACTAGACCATGGGAACTAGTGAGTGGTAGCCGCAAGGTGCCAGTGATGCAAGCATACTGTGCGGTGTCAGCAGTAGGCGTGGGAAAGTAGTGGTGGTACAGCAACAGTGGCAATGTGCTCTGCGAGGTAGCGAGAATGATAACTGGTGGTCTATCAGTGGTAGCGGTGCAAAGTGTGGTGTGCCATTGGTGCGAGAACATAGTGAGCGATGCCGTGACTGTGCGCGCTTCACGGGAAAGTAGCGGTGAGCTGGCAGTAAGGTAGCAGTGATAGGGGCTTTCACTAAAAACGTGCAATGCAAGGGAAATCCAAGTCCAGGGTAACTTCACAACTCTACTCCAATGGTAAGCATGCATCAGCGGTCCATAAGCGATCCAATCCATGTCCAATCCAAGTCTCCACCAGCCATCCTAGGTAAGAAGGCTACAGTAAAGAAAACAGTAAGAAAAACAGTAAGAAAACATGAAAAACGCGCTATGATCTTGTGCGAACTACCATCCGACTTGGCTTCTTCGGTCTTCTGTTGTCTTCTACTCTTCCTATGCGCTAAGGCGCTCCCATAGTTGCCGTAGTCTCTATAACAAGGTGCATGGTGCTGCTTCATGCGTTAGAAGGTGAACTCGCTATCATAAGGATGATGCTGGCACTTCAGTCTTGTAAATAATATGCCGCCGGCAGGGTCTCCGGTGGTGCGCTGGCGTCTGTGGGTTGTCTGAAGCTATACATAAGTAGTCCTATCGAAACATCCAAATGAAAGTCACTGGTCGAAGCCCAGGGTAAAAGAATGCTATCCTATACAAAAAGATGGTGTTTAGAGTGTTAAGGGGTAAAATGTGGTATTAAGCAGTACAGTGGCTCAAAAAACTGTCCGCATGTTTTGACATTTTTCACTATCTATGATATTGTGTGAGAATGAACAAATTCCTCAAGGACATACTTATACCACATTGTAGTATGGCTTCAGGGCTTTTATTTGAGCCCTACACCGTGGGAATCGGCGGAGATATGGTGGAGATATAAGGCTTATAAAATGATGACTCATGTGGACAGTTTTTTGAGTGTATATTAAAACTATATATGTATATGTGCGGTGTACAATATAGCAGTGGAGTGTCTGCAATGGGGTATATGTGCGCGCTAGGTCGCTGGTCGCTTGTCTGTCTTCACCTTCTTCGCCAGCAGTGAAAGCCATGAGTTGTGCTCTCATACTTGCACAAAGCGATGCTGGCATGCGAGGGCCAGTAATACTGTGTAATTAACATGATTAGGTTAGCAATATGCCGCCGGTAACAGCGGTAAATATTCCGGAACAAAAATACTAAGTACTGCCAGCCAACAATAGGCTCAGTCACAGCAGTAAGGCTAAAAATGCGGTAACGCAAGGTAAAATCAATGTCAGTGGCTGGTATATCAATCAATGGCTCAGCTGTGGCTTGGTTGGGGTCACTATGCTTCGTACTATTGCCGTGGCAACGCTGGGTAGTGGCTGGGCGAGCGGTAAACTGCTAGGTTCTGGTAAATTACCTAAAACTGCGTCAGGGGCTAAAACGCGGTAGTTTGGCAAGTCCGTGGTACTATAACCGTGCAGTAAAAGTGCTGCCTTCCTTGGTACTCTGGCTATCTGTGGGTGCAAAAAAGTCAGCGGTAATATCGGTTCTTCAAGCTCTGTGTTCAAAATCGGTGAAAACTGCGGTAACAGGGGTAAATCAGTATATAATACTTCTGTATCAGCTGCTGAAGTGTCTGGCTCATTACTGCGGTATTGTCAGCATAACAAGGGTTCTCCGTGAACAAACTTTGGTCAGATGACTGCCGGTAGTGGTCAATATCCACCGCTGTATGCAAGCAAACAGTGCTGTCGAAAACTGTGAGCGATTTGAGGCCATTATCAACTGCCAAAGGTGCAATTTTGTCGAAATGTAACGCGATAGGGGCTAAAACAATATGTTACAGTCGTACGTGCCCCTATTCATTCTCTCTTCATCTCTTTTACTTGTACATTACGTAACATGACTCTGACTTATATGCTCAACGCATCTGTACCATAGTTGCCTTCCTTCTTTGGATACGCACTTACATTCTCACGACTCTCTTGATCCGTGCGCACATATTGACCTATTTAAGCACATTGTATTATGCTTGTATACTTTACTTTAATCTTACTGGGTTTTACCTGGAATATCCTTCGCTTAGGTCTCCAACCTAAGTCGTCTTGAATCGTCTCTAAGTCTAAGCACTCCTTAGCCTTAGTCTCTATTCTTGTAGAAACCTCTTAGACTTATCTTTGAGGCCAAACCTTTGATCGTACTCGGAACGTGTTCCTTGTACTTTCTCTTGTCCTCTTCTGGACATTGTAGAACTTCCCAGCAGACCGTCAAGTGTCTTTTCACTGTTGCTGGTGATGCCACCCCAGTTCATAACACAATATCAGTACTTGCTACAGGTGAAATATCCTTAACCGCCGGTTGTTGTGGTATCTTCAGACAGTAGCAATACTTGCTCAGTGGTAGTGATTTCCAATGCCGTAACTTGTTGTGGTATGCCAGTGTCAGAGTGCTCAATAGCGTTTCCCTGATAGGGGTCTGCCAGCGGAGTGACTGCTTCAGCGGTAACTGTGCAGTTGAATGTAATAGGACCACATTCTGGGTACAAGTGCAAGATAGTGTTAGCGAAGCCTACGAAACTGTTACCATTGTATTCGTCAAGACATTCCCATACTTCTGCTTCATCAGGGTCTGCATAGCATATAGCCACCTTGATGCGTGCTTTATCAGCGATGCCAGCCAAGTCTGCCAGCTCATCTACAGTAGTGAGGAACGTTAGCAATTCTCTTGGGTTGCCATCAAAGTATGGTGCCGCTGCCGTGCAGCGCAGTGGCATGCAAAATCTGTCAGACATACTTATCAGTAGCGTAGCGGTGCGGTAATAACTGCGGTGATGAGCATGCAGTAAGCAATTCAGACAAGAACAAAACCATACCAAAGGACCCCCTCGTGGTGGGCTCCAGTTGTAAAGATACAACCTAACCTGGGCTGTAGATAAACCACAGCCTAAGCTAGTATGTGAGTCTTGCGCTCCGTCTAGTCTGCTTCACTTGTGAGAACAAGAGTGTTCGACCCTAAAGGGGGATGCCTATTAGTATGGTCAAGTTCAAGTCAAACTTGTGTGCAAATGAAGTGTTGTGGTCAGCGGTAAGTTGCCACGGTCAGCGATGATGCCGCTGGAACTAGTGTCGTAAGTAGTGGTACTACCATTGTAACAGACAAACTCAGGCTGACCTTAAAACAGTAGTTTTGCATAGTGTCTCTTACTTAGGCTTTCCTTACCTTAGGTCCGCATTTTGGCTGATTACATAAGAACCTGACCTGGCACCTGTCTTTATACCACTTCACCACTAGCAGTAGGAGTCTGAGACTTACTGTTTGAATGATAGTTTTTGTCATATACCATACTTCTGATCCCAGATCCAACCATATCCGATCAGATCCGATCGATTCTATTTCCGTCCAGTCCACAGATCCTGTCCAGATCGCTCATCCAAATGTGCTTGCTTCTCGCACTCTATCTCCCTTGTGTATAACTGCGTCTATCTCCTTTCGTCACTCATCCTGTTTCCGGTACTCCAGCTGTGTATAATTCCTTCCTGTGTCACTGATCTGTTACCTGTGTTTCATTTCCGATTTGTGCTTACTGATCTGCTGCGCATTGACTAATAGACTTCCATTACACTTCGTACATAGCCCTCGGTCCTGGACTTGTTGATTATCTGTCTTAGATACTTACCATATATAAACCACTTGTAGATCTCTGTAGAACCTTAGTTCGAATATCATCTTAGATTCTGCTCATTCTGCTTCCTCTGGACTTGAGTCACATTTCACTCAAAGTCATCTTCCGAGACTTAGGATTGATTCCTATAGTCTATATCTCTGACTCTATCTTCGGATAGTCTACCTCTGTCAGTTTCTAGTTAGGAATCTGTTCCGAAGCTAGCCTTAATCCTCTTTCCATCCCTACGCTCTGGATAACCTTTGGACGTACCATATCTGATATCTTCGGACGTCCGGATCCGCCATGCAACTCCTTCCAGATCTTCGGACATATATCTCCTCTCTGAAATAAGGGGCATTACTCGGACAAGGGGCACAGTGCATGAACTGAGGCCAAAGCCCTTCAGATCTTTCACCCCTTGAGTACGGTCTTAACAGTTTTACTCTTCTCTGAGCTCTGAGCCTTGGACCAGAAACCCTTGGGTTGAATAGCAGCTAGGCAGCATTCAACATATATCTGCACCCCAGCAGTGTTGTGTTACCCACACCGTAGTTGAGATATAGTCAGAAACAGTTGTGTCGAGCAAGCGATGTCAAGCAATGATATCAGTGGTAGTGGTAAGGTTGTGAGTGGTGCGAAGAAACAGTAAAGAAAGCCATGGTACTTTCAGCAGTAAAGTAGCAGCGCATGAGAAGTTCAGTCAAAATAACAGTCAAAAGTCCAGCGGTATGCCAGCGGTAATGGGGAACAAGTGTGATTGATTAACAAGCGATAAGGAAACTTTAAAAACTAAGTCCACTACTGGGTAGATCCAGAGCTAGACAATAATCCTGACCTATAGTACGTGCAATGGTGTAAAATAAGGTACTGTATCGTGCGGGGTACGTGGTGCTTATATCCTAAATCATATGTATCCGGAATACTCTAGGTGAGATCAGTAGCGCTCAACTGTAGTAACTGCCATATGTAAACATAGTGCGAGGCACTGCGGCACAAGGCAACATGTAATAAGACTTGCCATGGAGTCAGTGATAACGAACATAAAACAAACAATGCACCAAATGGAGCTATGCGGACGCAGCAAGGACATGGGAGGACATCGGTATGTGGAACAAGGTGCGGTAGTCGGTATGGTGTGCGGTAAACGTGGGATGCCGCCAGGAGTGCTAAAGGGGTAAGATGGCCATGGACAAGTGGTAACTCCTATAGATGTGAGACAAGTGTCAAAAGATGGGGTTTTAAGCCCAGCGCCAATATGTTCGTTACACCGCACGATACAGTACCTGATTTTACCCCATTGCACGTACTATAGGTCAGGATCATTGTCTAGCTCTGGATTTACCCAGTAGTGGACTTAGTCTTTCAAGTTTCCTTACTGCTCATTAATCAATTTTGCTCATTCACCATTACCACTGGCATACTGCTGGACTCTTGATTGCTATTTTGACTGAACTTCTCACGCACCGCTACTTTACCGCTGAAAGTACCATGGACTTCTTTACTGTTTCTTTGCACTGCTCGCACCTTACCACTACTGCAGACTTAATCACTCGTTATTGCTCACTCGACGCTACATTTTCAAGCATTATCTCAACCACGGTAGCACCACTATATACGACGCTAGTTCCGGTGGCATCATCACTGACCGCAGCAACTTACCACTGACTACGACACTATATTTGCACATTGGTTTGACTTGGACTAGACTATACTAACAGGCATCCCCTTTTATGGTCGAACGCTCTTGTTTAACAAGTGAAGCAGACTAGACAGAGTGCAAGGCCACACATACTAACTTAGGAGGTAGTTTATCTACAGCCCAGGTTAGGTCGTATCTTTACACCGGCATGCTACCTACAGTATATAAACTTGTAGTACAACTCCTGCAGACCTCAGTCTGATCATTGATTTCCTACTTCTGTATATTCCTTTGACTTCTGTATCTTGTTACCATGCCTATATAAATCTGTTTCCATTCTCACACTTGGGCTCCAGCCCTTATAAGCTTCTGACTCCGACCTATGGGATTACTCCGACCTATGGGATTATTCCCTAGGCTGGAGCTTTGATCCTATGTCCTATATCCTTTTCAGACTTCATCCGTTTCCTGTCTCTCATTTGTTTCACCTCCGACTCTACCTTTGGTAGTCTTATCCTGTCTGTTTCTATTCTGGACCTTGTCCAGAGTTGTCATATACCATAC